>OY997271.1:101702043-101709543 GCA_963921465.1 Triticum timopheevii
AAACCCAGTCCACAGTAAAAGGGCGCCTTACACTCAGGCCCCAGATGCAAAAACGAAAAAACAAAAACCCAATCAGGGAAACGGAACCGTACTGGAGGGATGGCTCAATGGACCCTGTAAGCTTCATAATACAGAGGGAGCCGTCCCAACACATAGCCTTCGAGCATGTTGGATATTATGGCAGGTGGCCAAAAGTGGCGAAGAGCTTCTAGCTCCGGGAAACCACTACAACAATACCAGCACGGTATCAACAGTCTTCGAGACTTTCGCATCAAATAATATGCGAAAACGATCAATCCGGGAACTCGCCGAAGTCTACCAAGTAGCAACAGCAAATCCATGGAGCGACACAGCCATTACCTTCAATGGCAGCGACGAGCCCACATTCCGAACAACCAGAGCCCCAGCCGCACTGGTACTTAGTCCCATAGTGGACGACTTTCGACTGACAAAAGTCCTCATGGACGGCGGCAGCGGACTAAACCTCATTTACGAGGAAACTCTGCGAAAAATGGAAATCGATTGGAGCCGTATTGAGCGAAGCAGCACAACCTTTAGAGGAATAATCCCTAGCCGGGAAGCGCGCTGCACCGGAAAAATCACACTCGATGTGGTGTTCGGCTCTTCGGACAATTATAGATCCGAAGAAGTCACGTTCTAGGTGGCCTCGTTCAGCAGTGGGTATCACGCCATATTAGGACGAGAGGCATTTACAATTTTTCAAGCAATACCTCATTACGGGTACATGAAGCTCAAAATGCATGGGCCCAGTGGAATAATCACTCTCGCTAGTGATCCAGACATAGCACTCCGCGCCGAAAACAAGACAGCCGCACTAGCCCTTGAGGCACTATCCGAAGCCTTAGCGGCAGAGGAACTCACCGCGCTGCGCTCTACGGTGAACAGGGACGATGTGATACTCGATAAAAGATCCAAGTCCACCTCCTTCAAACCAGTAGACGAGATAATAAAATTCCAGGTCCATCCAACGGACCCAACAAAGACGGCCTCCATTGGGGCACAATTGAACCCCGAAGTAGACGCCGCACTGCGCGAATTCCTTCGGGAAAATTGGGATATCTTTGCCTGGCATCCTTCAGACATGCCTGGAATCCCTCGCAGGTTGGCAGAACACAGCCTAAACATCCTAAAAGGATTCAAGCCAGTCAAACAGGCTCTTCGACAATTTTCCGAGCCCAAAAGACAGGCAATGGGAGAAGATCTAGCCAAACTATTGGAAGCCGGATTCATTAGAGATATCAAACATCCGGACTGGCTAGCAAATTTGGTGATGGTACCAAAGAAGGATAAATCCTGGCGCCTCTATGTCGATTTTAAAGACCTCAATAAAGCTTGCCCAAAGGATCCCTTCCCTCTCCCCCGCATCGATCAAATTATCGATGCCACAGCAGGGCACGATTCGTTGTGCTTCCTGGACGCATACTCTGGCTATCATCAAATCAAGATGGCGGAAGCAGACCAAGCCGCAACGGCATTTATCACTCCATATGGACCATTCTACTTCAACACGATGCCCTTCGGACTCAAAAACGCCGGCGCAACATATCAGCGCATGATTCAAACATGTCTGGCCACCCAGATCGGCAAAACAGTCGAGGCATACGTAGACGACGTAGTCGTCAAAACAAAACACGTCGAAACTTTAGTAGACGATTTGAGGCTCACATTCGACAACCTCAGAGCATATGACATCAAGCTGAATCCGGAAAAATGCGTTTTCGGCGTACCAGCCGGAAAGCTGCTGGGCTTCATCGTATCTGATAGAGGAATTGAAGCAAATCCGGCCAAAATCCGAGCTCTGTTTTCGTTGGATATTCCAAAAGACCTCAAACAAATACAAAAATTAACAGGATGCGTGGCAGCCTTAAGCCGCTTTATCTCCCGTTTAGGAGAAAAGGCCCTGCCCCTCTATCGCCTCCTCAGGTGCACCGAACACTTCGAGTGGACGGATGCTGCCACTGCCGGACTCGAAGAAATAAAGGCCATACTGGCAACAAATCCGGTCCTGGCTGTACCCACTCTGGGCGAACCAATGTTGTTATACATCACAGCAACACATCAAGTTGTGAGCGCAGTCCTCGTCGTCGAACGAGCGACAGAAGGGCATAAATTCCCTCTTCAAAAACCAGTGTATTATGTATCCACTGTGTTAACCCCCTGCAAATCCCGTTAACCGCACTATCAGAAGATAGCATATGCGGTGTTCATGGCGTCTCGAAAGCTCCGGCACTACTTTCAAGAGTGCTCGTTAACAGTGGCCTCTGAAGTACCACTCAATGACATTATAAATAACCGCGACGCAACGGGCAGGATAGCAAAATGGGCCATTGAGCTCTTACCATTCGACATAACTTACAAACCTCGACGAGCTATAAAGTCACAAGTTTTGGCTGACTTCGTCGCTGAATGGACTGAAGCCGAACTCCCTAAAGAGTACGGCGCATACTCCAATTGGACTATGCATTTCGACGGCTCCAAAATGTTGGCCGGACTGGGGGCTGGCGTCGTACTGACGTCCCCCACCGGAGATACAGTCCAGTATGTACTTCAAATAATGTACACGGACTCCAACAATGCAGCCGAATACGAGGCCCTGTTACATGGTCTCCGGATGGCGGTCTCCATGGGCATTCAAGGCATGGAGGTGCGCGGGGATTCAAACCTTGCAATATCCCAAATAAATGGAGACTTCGACGCCAAGGATCCGAAAATGGCAGCATATCGCAACGCTGTCCTAAAAATGTCAGCTCGGTTTGAAGGACTCGAATTCCATCACATAGCCCGAGATAATAACCAAGCGGCCGACATCCTGGCACGCATCGGTGCGAAACGTGATGCTGTCCCTCCAAATATCTTCCTGGAACGGCTCTTCAAGCCATCCGTACTATGGGAAGAGGAGCCCGGTAGCTACAAACCAGAGAAAACCGCACCAACTGGTGATTCGGCAGACGACATAACACCCTCCGCCCACGTCATAATGGCAGTAATTGCCGCGTGGACAGAACCTTTCCTAGCCTACTTACTTAGGCAGGAACTTCCCAAAGACCAAAATGAGGCCCGCTGCATAGTCCGGCGATCGAAGGCCTACAAGGTCCATGAGGGAGAACTTTATAAGAAAAGTACCACCGGAGTCCTTCAAAGGTGTATCTCCGAAGAAGAAGGGCGAAACCTCCTGGCTGAAATTCATGCCGGACTAGGCGGACACCACGCAGCGGCCCTTGTAGGAAAGGCATTCCGTACAGGATTTTATTGGCCGATGGCTCGGGCAGACGCACAGGACTTGGTCCAGCGATGCGTTGGTTGTCAGCTCTTTGCTAATCAGAGCCATATGCCACCCACCGCCCTCAAAACCATACCCATTACCTGGCCGTTCGCGGTCTGGGGGCTCGACATGGTTGGACCCCTTAAAGGGGGAATCCACAAGAAAAAATACCTATTGGTCATGGTGGATAAATTCACCAAATGGATAGAGGCCAAACCGGTCAAAACGGCAGAGTCCGGACCAGTGATAGACTTTATATCAGGGGTGGTACACCGTTACGGAGTCCCCCACAGCATCATCACTGACAACGGCACGAACTTCACAGCCGATGAGGTTAAGTCTTGGTGCAAAAATATGGGCATCAAGCTCGGCTATGCGTCAGTCTATCACCCTCAAACCAACGGTCAAGTGGAAAGAGCTAATGGTCTAATAATGAGCGGCATTAAACCCAGGCTAGTGAGGTCACTCACTAAATCTGACACACAATGGGTCGAGGAGCTTGACTCCGTACTCTGGGGGCTGCGGACAACGCCTAACCGTACTACCGGATTCACACCATTTTTTATGGTATACGGCGCAGAGGCAGTTTTGCCTTGTGACATTATTCATGACTCACCTCGAGTACGCATGTATGAGGAAAGAGAGGCCGAGCTTGATCGGCAGGACAGCTTGGACACATTGGAGGAAGAACGTGACGTCGCGAAGGCTCGTTCCGCATTCTATCAGCAGCAGGCCCGAAGATATCAAAGCAGAGAAGTACGGGCCAAGACTTACAACGTTGGCGAACTAGTTCTACGCCTGCCGGACAAGAAAAAGGACAAGCTCAAGCCCAAATGGGAGGGCCCCTTCATTATCGATCAAGTACTGACCGGCGGAGCATACCGTCTACAAAATGTGTCGGATCACCGACTCGAGCCAAACCCATGGAACGCAGCCCGCCTACGACGATTCTATGCCTAGCGCCGGATTAAGAGTTCGTCCCCTTCCCCCGTCCAAATTTTTACACTTCGGCTGTCTTTTGTTTCTCTTTTTATCCTTCTCATTTACAAGCCCTTTCGGGCCTATTTTTGCATTCTTTGCATACGCATGATGTGCCATTCGCACTCATTATTCCTGGGGGCTTCTTTTACAGAAGCTCAATTATACGCATGATGTGCCATCCGCACTCATTATTCCTGGGGGCTTCTTTTACAGAAGCTCAATCATACGGGTTTTATACCCAGCACATGTGTCAAGCTTCCACATGTACCTTTTATTCGCCATTATATGCATCGATATGACTTAAGTTTTGGCCAAGCTGGGTTGCCTGGCTCCTGTGCTTACCCCTACGTTCCCGATTGTTCGGCTAGGAGGTAAAGGGAGCACCTCTGCGATTGTTACTGCCGGGTCAGCCGGATGTGTACCTCAGACTGGGTGAAGCCGAAAGCTAGCATTCTTAAGGGAATATTCGGCCGGTGACTTAAAAGATGATTTTTTTACCTATTTATCTATCTGCCCCCAGATGTTTTACTGCTTTCTTTGCAGTCCAGACATGCACTTTAGGGCATGCCTCCCAGCGAAAGGAACCCTTAACGGAACTATTCTCCCTGGAAGATGTTTCTTACTAACCATGTAATATAACATAACTAGTTGGGCACTTGTCTGATAAAGCACTAATGACCCCTACGCCTGGTCTCCATGCATACCACGGTTGTTTCTTAACCAAAAAGGTATTCGGACACACTCCAGACTCTAGGGTCCCGAGGTCGAAGCGAAAAGGTAGGCAAAGACAAACGATCTACAATCCGGCTAGAAGGCATTTCACATGTCACTTTAAAGGATAACATACATTGTCAAATTTATTGATTGTATTCCTCCTCAATCCCGTCTAACAGGCTGTCTAGTTTACAGTCCTGTTGGGAAAATTTAGCAGCCAACTCTACTTGGCTATACACTAAATTCATAGGGATCTCCTTCCCATCGGGCCCCACCGGTCCAACTTCGGCCATATGGTTGGGATCCGCCTTTTTGTACCGCGTCTTCACCATGGCCCACGCCTCCCTGGCACCTTGACGGCAAGCCGAAATCTTCCACAAACGGAAGCGCTGCCGCACTCCCTGAAGCTTCTCCGCAAGCTCCCCGAGGCCCTCGGGTAGGGTGAGGGCTGGCCATAAAGCCTGAACGACGCCGCTCATTGCCTGCCGAACTCATTCGAGTAGATGCAACAGTTCGGGAAGTTGATCACCCATTGATATGGGCATCTCCTCTGCAGGACGACCCGTGAGTATACCTACAAGACATATCATGTCAAAATACTTCCTCGCCGAACTCTTCTTTTCAAAAGAGTTCGCTCAAGCACTTACTATAAATGCTGTGACGAAGCCGTTGATTCTCCTTAACGGAGCCGGACAGCTCGTCCTGAGCGCCTTTCAGCTCTTCTCCGAGCTTGGCGTTGGCATCTTGGAGCTTGTTCCTTTCCTGCTGAACCCTATTCAGCACACTCTCGCCGGCCTTTAGCTGGCGTAGCAATGCTTCACTGTCCAGATCTTGTCCGGCGGTACCTGCACATGTCATTATTAGACTCACGTGCACGCTGCACAGCGCTTATATTTATTAATAAAAATGTGTTACCAGGAGGGGTCTTTCCGTCTCCTCCTGCGGCAGCAAGTGCGACCTCAAGTTGGGCCTTGCAATCTTGCAGCTCCCGAGACAGCTGGGCGTTCTTCTTGTTAAGTGCCTGAAATTTACAATGATCCTTAAATCAGTTAGCATAACTAATTTAAGTCTCGGGGGCTACTGGTATATACAACCATTAAAATTCCCTTACCCGTATGTCTTTCACATACTGCTCCGTGGCTCTGATAAAACCATTTTGAGCAGCACGGAGATGCGCGTCCCCTGCGTTAAAAGCATCCAATGCTTCGGGGGAAAAGCACGCTTCTTGAAATACTGTCCGGCGGCGCCTATGGTTCATGGCGCTCTCCACCTCAGACTTGGTGGCGGACAGTCTGTCGGTATCCTCCGTTGGAGAAGGATCCGGCTCGCGTCCTGCGCTTGCCTCCCCCTCCAGGCCGGGCGCTGGAGCCTGGCCGGTGTTGGTCGGATTGGCAATTCCTGCGCTCGCAGTCCGGCGAGCGCTTTTTCTCCTACAAAGATCATGAGCACTCAGACGTTTCCTCGGAACGTTGCTCTAAAAATTCAAATACGAGCTATACCTTTGCGGCGTTTCCGTCCGCACTGCGCTCCTTTTCCGCCTGCTGGTTCGGACTGACCCCTGTTGGTCGGCCGCCGCGGGCTCGGCTTCCTGCCGTAAAGGCGCTTCCTGCAAAATACCATCATTCGCGAAGGTCAGAAATGGGCAGGGATGAGATAATGGTGTCCGGACTTCGGTCGCGGTCACCTAGGAAGCCGGACTTAGTCCAGGGTAGTCCGCCGTAATGGCGACCAAAGCATTGTCTATGCTGAGTTGGTGATACACCCCGTCGATCAGCTCCACCTCGATATCCGGGTCCTCTTCGGAGGCCGGACCCAGGGATCCTTCTGGGTCCTCGGGTTGCGGAGCAGGACTCAACATGTCCTCCACAATCCGGCATAGACCCTGCGCCGAAGACATAATGTAAGAAGCTTAAACTTCGAAAGCATGGGCTGGGCCCTTCAAGGTGTTCACTTACCCATCCTCTGGGGTTGATCATGGAAAACCCATTCAAAGGGTTCGTCCGAAGGAAATCCTCCTTCTCCCCCTTGTACAGGCTGGACAGGATCTTCACCAGATCCTCGGTCGAATCCGGCCCTTTGCGGCCATGCCGGGTAGCATCGTCTTCCCCGTTGAAATCCCACATGGGATGGCCTCTGTATTGCAGTGGCTGTACCCCTCGCTCGATGCATGTTGCCATGACTCCGATCATGGTCAAGCCGGAATGAGCCATTAATCTTATCCGGCCCATCAAGTAATGGACGCTCTTGTCTTCCTCCAATCGGGGGCTCCGTGGGCGCCAGCTGAGGCGTTTCTTCAAGGGAGCAGCACTAAACTCCGGGAGGCCGATCCGAACTGGGTCTAGCACGGAGCGTCCCCTATATAAAACCACTCCGAGGGCCAGTCTTCAGATGCCTTCTTGGGAGTGCCGGATAGGTATCCGGTCCCGGCGATGCGCCATATTTCGGCGCCGCCCACTTGATATATGGACCCCTGGTGAGAACGGGGTACGAGGCAAAACAGTCACTTCCACAATGTGAAATGG
>OY997271.1:101717043-101804543 GCA_963921465.1 Triticum timopheevii
AAAGTATCTTATATTTTGTGTCCCACCACACTAACATATTTCTCCGAGAAGGGCATAGACTTGCTGCCAGAACTTCGAGCCCGCCTCCTCTTCTCTTCCTTGCCCAATTGCTCTAGGATCAGTAAGGGCGAGCCCTCAGCTTTTGTCCCAGATGATTCGCCTAGCCCTATCTTCCTCGCCGCCTAACCACGCCGCCGCAGAACCAGAGTAGAGGGGTACAACACAAGGCAAGACCTATCTTGCGCCCTAGTCGTCAATTTATATTGATGGGGATGGGGGAGGCGGAGACGGGTATTATGTTGAGGGTGGAGGTGAGTTGTGAGATGGTAGTTCAATATGTTTTACTTTAGGTGGAGAGGTTGTATGGCCATGGTGTATATGTTTTTAATGTTTTTAGATGCATTTTCCCCATGACCCACCAAGTATCATACGAAGTATGCACTCGGTGCTAGAGTGTGAGGCACCATCTAGTGTGTGTCCATAAGTGGTATACTTTGTATTGTCATGTTCGTCGAGGTCTAGGCCGGCCATAAATGATGTATTGTCATTCTTGTGGTTGCAAGGGTTGGAGACAGTTGGTGTGTTGTCGTTTTGGTAACATACATATCTCACGTGTGCCTGCATTATCATTAGGCATCATTTTTAGCATTTTTCATGGTTGAAGTATTCCACTCTTTAACCACATATAGATGATGTATGTTGTATTTACCTTAATCAAGAGTGTATGCATGATATTACTTGCAAAAAACGCATGTACATCATATTGTATCTTACAGTTAAATATGCATACCGAGGGCTAATCAACTAGGTAAACCACTTGGTATAAGCATAGTAAATAAGTTAGCTCCATTTGCATTTGCAAGATTTAGTTATGTCTAATGAGTTATGTATCTGTGTACTTAAATGTTGAATGTTTAACTTGTGCTTCAAAGTAAGGAAAGAACAAGTGTTTATGTACAGCATATAAATGGGAAGGCCATAATTATTGTCTTGGAAACACATGGATTAATTTTGTGGCCTATGGTTGTAGTGCATTTTCAAAAAATTCCACCGTAACAAATCTTCCATCGAACTTGCATACTGAACATAGGTTAGTGGCATGTTGTCCAGCTTGGCACACGTTAATAAGAAGAATATCACCCGTACATTATCTTTACATGTGGATACAAATTTGGGTGTGATAGAGTTTTATCAAGTTCTATGTTAGAAGGGACGATGGATTTCCCCCCAACTAGGACAAGAATATAGATAACCGGATATTGATCATTCCACATAGTGAAAACATAGTTAAAAGCAACACTCTGCTCTATATTATTTTTTCTATGCGGCATGATGTTGGCTGGTTCCACTACTGAATGGCGGAAGCTCAAGTCCAACACCAGACATAAAAGACATAGTGATAGAATAAAAAGAGAATCTTACAACACCTAATTAAGGCGAGTATGCACCCACTGATAAACTCCTAATAGGATTGAGAGCCAAGCAGTCCACCTCAACATTCTCGAATCCTCCATGTCATGATCACCAACTTCACCATCCCGGATTCGTAGTCTTCCACACGCCGTCCACGATCTTCGGGAAGCACCCCCTTATGTAGGATTTCAGCCCCAACATGCAACAATGCATCCATGTCAGATTTATGCATTCCCACCCACTATCTTGGAAAGACGCCTAACATATCAATTCAGCTGGCGATAGACCCACTTGGTCTCAAACATATATATGGATTATTTCTAATATTCCATACTGTTGAACTCATGGTAACCACAAGAGGATTTTTCTCAATGCTTTCGTTGGATCATGACTAGTGTGCAAAGGGATCCAACAAAAGCATTGAGAAAAACAACCAGGAAGATTCAGTGTCCCAATTGCCACCGCCGAAGCACTGAGGGGCGTAGCCGAGCCCAAGGCGGCCCGAGCCATGACCTGGGTCGTGAGGCTAGATTGTTTCGTTTATTGTAGCGCTTTTAACATTGTTTAGCATAGTAGCTAGTGTTTGGCCTAGGGTTTGGCTCAATCCTGGGCACGTCACTGAAAAGCACCCTAGGTGTATGCAAGACACTTAGAAAACAAATGATCAATACTCAGTTGGAACAAAAAAATGGCTTGATAAGTTTCATGTGGGGACATACGAGGCGACACCATGCATGGCCATCGCTCACCTCATTGCAGCCTAGCCCCCACCCTCGTCCAAAGTTGAAAGTGTCGATGCCTTAACAGAAGGACGTGAGGCCGTCCGTGTACACGGTCTGTTAAAGAAGCTGCCAACAGGAGAGTTATTATGATCGCACACTCATTCCATTCCTCCTGCTACACGTACATGCTGTTCCCGGTGGGCACACCTCACTATAAAGTACACTGCCCTTTCCATGTCGTCATCAAATATCACACGCACGCACGCACATACCGTCACATGACATTGGGAGCTGGGGACTATGCTATGCTAGTGGTGGAGCAGCAGTAGTACCCGTTGTTGGGGCCTTTGGAACATTCCCTGCCACTGCCACTGCCACTGCTGGCTAGTCCACGTACGCCAGCATGAGAATCAGAAGCAGGCAGTGTAGTCCTCCACTAGGTTGGGTCAGTCGGTCAGCAGTGACCAGTGGGTGAGTCAGTTGCTACAGGACATGGTGGCGATGCTGATGGTGATGCGGGCAGGACATGGCAGGTCCTGCTTGCTTAGGCCATGTTTGGTTCATAAGTCCTAGGACTTTTTCTAGTCCCAACTAAAAATTTCCTAGTCCCTAAAAAGTCCCTCCTTGTTTGTTTTCAAAGACTAAAAAGTCCCTAGTCCCTTCCTAGAGGTTACTAAATGACCATGTTGCCCCTAGTATATAGAAAAATAACAATCAAACAACATCATGGGATGGCAGGCCAATGGATGCATGGAGGGGCATTGTTGGAAAAGTCCCAAAAAGTCCCCAAAAAGACTCTCCTTGAGAGTCTTCTTCATTTAGTCCCAAATGCCTAGTTTAGTCCCTCAAAAGTCCCTCCCGTTTGGTAAAAAAGTCTCTAAGAGGGACTTTTTCTAGTCCCTACACAAAAAGTCCCTGGAAACAAACACCCCCTTAATTGCGACCCGAGCAAGGCCAAAAAAGGGAGCAGGGGCAGCATAGGATAAGCGGCCGTTGCAGTCGCAAGCACAGAGGTCACAGCCTCACAGGTCCACTTCACACATTGGATGAAAGGTGGCATCGGTCGGTCCACAGACCGTGACTTGTTCGTTGCCCTATCCGGTCAGCAGTGCCCACCGGTGTCGGCTGCCCTCCTGCGAGTCAGCAGCATTCGGAAGGTCGGGTCAGACTGGCCGGCAGACGTGCTGGTGGTAGCAACGTCACATGCATGCACGGGCTGATCAGCTGCATGCCCAATCACAGGCTTGCTTGCTTGCTCCAAGCTTCTCGAACAGATAGGATAAAGCGACCGAACAAACTTTCCATACATGTGGAAATCCGGAACTGCCACGCTACTGGTCAGAACTGCTGAATGATGATGCCTTCCTTTATGCGTGCGTTATATAAATGCAGGTCAGGTCAGAGTAGTAAGGGCATGTACAATGGTGGCAGCACCTAGGTTCTGCCCCAGCTCAGCCACCTATGATCAAGGAAATGGGGCTACCAGTTCCATTTTGTTCATCCAACGTTAAACGTGAAGCTACCCTTCTGTGGAACCCACCATCATCTTCTTTCCTTTCTGATTCTCATCTCTTTTTTCACCTCCTGGGACCATCTCCAGCTTGCTTTCCCTCTACTTTTCCTCTCTCTCCCCACTTTCTCCTGGTTTCTCGCATGGAGCAGCCGGCTCTTCTGCAAGCCACACCAGGACCTGCAGGGCTACCACTTTTTCTACAACATGGCATCCGAACCTAGGTGGACAATGGGGCAGCAGGTTTGAGGCAGCCCATTGGCCATGCCCTAAGCAAAAGTGGGCCGTTTGATTTGGTCACATCATGAGCGCGCCCTTTTTGTACTTTGCGTCACTCACTCACTTAGCTCGAGTGAGAGGATCAAATAATCCCAGCCTTTTGTTGGATGGGAACCTCCTTTCTTTCTGGTCACTCTTTCTCCTCTAGTCTAGAATTAAAACCAAACACACGTCCGGCTAAGCTTGGCCTGAGGTTGACTTGAGTTGGTCGGCTCTTTTCAAGGTGATATGGACACCCTTCAACGCAACTGCAACTGTGACTTTTCTTTCCTTTCCCCACACAAACAAGGGCCGGATTCCCGTCCACCGTACGCGTCCGTGCGTGCGTGCGCGCTGCACTTTCTGATGATGACGACAATCAGGACCAGGACCAGGACAGGCATGGCACCTGGACAACGACACTGCCAGGCAGAGGCAGATGCAAGTGCTGGTGGACTCGTGGCTGGACCTGATGCGATATCGAGTGGACTAGTACTATATTTATAAGTATAGCAACAACTTGGTCGTCCTCGAAAAGAACATCAGAAAGGGCCAGACAGATCCCCAAGTGGAGACAAAGGAACAAGCGACATTCTCTTTCTTTCTCACGGTCACAGGGTATTGGCCGAAATCACTGTTTTGACCTTGTCAGAGTTTTTAGTCCCAAACTGAACCCAACGTGAAAGTATTTCATGATTTGACCCTTTTAGAAATGCCAGGGCCCGCGGCGTTTCGGATGAACATGGAAACGCCGACCAAGCTAGCGTTTCTTCCCTGGCCCACTGCCAGGCCGAGTTGGCGTTGCTTGATGATGTGGCGGGATTGAAACGCCGAGCCAGCTAGCGTTTCTAGAAACGCCAGCACCAATGGCATTTCTGGTGCAGATATTTTAGGTGGCCGTGGGGCTTGCACCCACCACTCACTCCTCAATCTCTTCTTCCCCATTGGCCTATCCCGAGCTCTTGCCCTTTTCCCCCTTTGTGTCCCTCACTTATCCCCTCTCAAATCCTTGCAAATCGATTGGGTTGGTCCGTGGATCCGGTGTCATTTTTGTTCCTTGAGGTAACCTCCTTCATCTCACAAATTTTTATTGGTTGGATTTGCCCATTTGGATTGATTTGTTCTTGTTGTTCCTAACCCTAGTTTTGAACATGGATATCTAATGTGATGTTTTTAGTATTGTTGTTCCAATGGTGTTGCATTGTGATGTTGTTGAGCATACCTTATTGTTTGGTTTATGACTAATGATAAGATTTAGGGTTAGGGTTATGCCTAATGTTAAGATTTATGGTTAGGGTTAGTGGTTTTGTTAGCAATGTGGTATATTTAGCATTGTACATTTTTAATCTTATGTTCCCCTTTTTTAGATGGACAAGATTGTCAATATTCATTATGTTGACAAAGAGGCATTCATGAATGTGGATATTGTTGACAAGTATGAGGAAGTATTGATATTTCTTGAGACTCCTAGTTATGAAGAGGTTGTGGAAGAAACACGGATAAGATTAAAGTGGGTGGATGCAAGTGACCAAGTTGAATTAGTAGGAAGATATGATGTTGGGTCGGCACACAAGTGTCGAATGAAGACAATGCCTATCAAGTCCAATTTGCATTGGGTTGCATATAAGGAGGTTGTTGCATCCTCGGCAGTCAAGTTACTCGAAGTATTTGCAAGTAAGGTGGTGAAGGCTCCTCTCTTTCGTCTTGACTTGAACCAAACCTTAGTAGATGATGTGAGCCCGGTTAGTAGTGTGCCGCCTATTGTTGAGCATAAAGTTGAAGCTGAAGCCAATGAGTATCCCCAATATGAGTTCGGAGGTAGTGCACCGATGAAAGATGATGGTGATGACTCCGACGAAGAGTATGAGAGGCATCACAACATTGTTGGTGACGTAGAGGCCGAAGTAAGGCATCAGGACATGGATCTTGACATTATCTATCAGCGTGCTTGTGTGTATGACTCGGATGATGAAGGCCCGGTGAATGAGTTGGACGAGGATGGCTTGACTGAGAAAGAAGCAGAGTGGTACACAAAATTCACCGGTAGGGATCACAAAGTTCCCTTGTTTTGTGATGTTAGCCTTGCAGATAAGGCTATAGTTGACGGTGGCCTGAGCAAGACAATTGAGGCTAGACAGTTCCCAAGTAGTACACCCGACGCGATTTCGATGTCGTACGTGAGGAAACGTTTGATGTTTGAGCACATGCTAGAATTCAGGATGTGGTTGTGTGAGTATGCTGTCAAACACCACAGGCCTTTCATAGTTGTTCACTCGGACTGCAACAAGCGATACAACGTGAAATGTGAGGTAGAAAGATGCAAATGGAAAGTGAATGGAAGACTCACGAAAGATGGTTGGTGGAAGATAACTAGTTGCAAAGCCACTCACCAATGCACACCGCCGGCCGTAGAAGCACGGAAGACACACCGTCAACTAACCTCGGAATTCATTGGTTATAAATACCAGAAACATATAGCCGAAGATCCAACCATTAAAGTGAAGTTGTTGATGAGTTGGATTGAAGATAAGTTCGGATATAAGGTCAAGTATGGGAAAACATGGACGGCCAAGCAAGTCGCTCTCAGAATGTTGTACGGTGGATGGGAAGAGGCTTACAACATGCTACCCAGGTTGCTGGGAGCAATGTCTTATAGAAACCCAGGAATGTACCACTATGTCCAAGATATTGAAGGAGTGTTCCGTCGTGCCTTTTGGATGTTTGGCCCATGCATTGCAGCTTTTGAGCATTGTCGACCGGTTCTGTCTATAGATGGGACATTCTTGACAGGGAAAAGAGTGCGTCTCCGGCCTCCAACGGTCCGTAAGGGCAGTAATGGCCGTCGAGTTCAGCCATGGTGGTGTGCCTTTAAAGTTGAGCACAAACTGGAGAAGATCCATTCTTCTAAAATAAGGCTCGTAGCGACGGTCATACCTCAGTGACTCACGTGGGTTGTGGCCTCTCAACCGAAGTACTGGAGGAACCTACAAAAATCACACGCACAATTTATATACTTCTCTAAACTACTCACAATATACTCACAATATGATAATGTAGATACATAATTACCTCCCCTCTTTCCACAAGCACAGCACGATGCTTCTCCTCGTAATAATCATCAAGGCCGGGATATTTATCCGGCTCAAACATTCTACAAAATAAGGTACATGAATTTGTTATGATATATGCTTAAAATTATGACCACATCATATATAAAATTGTGTGAGAACTACTACAAATTATCCCAAAGATATAAATCACGAACCACATTACCAACACCAATTCTTTTGAACCTATTTTATCCTAAAGAATCTATCACAACTAATTATTAACAAATAATAGGTTCAACCTAATCCTAAAAAATGGGCTCTCTCTAAATCCAATACTATACAAGTTAACTAAGAATACTTCAACAGTATATCCCCAAAATATTCATCAAACAAATCACTAATAACTCATCTTAGGGTTCCACCATGTTTGGAAAAATGCATCTACAATAGCCAATCTTGACTAAAAATAAATGGAGGATTGGGAAGAGAATACCTCAAGCAACTAGGGGGTGCTTCGATCTACTCGTTTTGATGATCAAAATAGCAGATCTGGGGGAGATTTGGTGAAGAAGAGGGAAGGGGCGGCCGCCAGTTCTCGGGACGAACTGCCCGAGCGGAGAGATGGGCTGGGTCAGGCCCCAACGGCCCTGCGCGCATTACTTCATACAGGGCAGAAACGCCAGAGCCATTGGCGTTTCACATGTGCCACGTCAGCGAAAACAGCGGGTTCGAACTGACTGTGGGCCAGGGCAGAAACGCAAGCTACCACGGCGTTTCTGTGTTGGCCAGGAACGCTAGCTGGCTCGGTGTTTCAATGTGGCTGGAAACGCCGCGGACTCTGGCGTTTCTAAAAGAGTCAAATCGTGAAATACTTTCACGTCGGGTTCAGCTTGCGACTAAAAAGTCTGACAAGGTCAAAACAGTGATTTCGTCCCAGGGTATTGATTGATTAGTACGTGCTCAGGCGGCCCGATTGACCAGCTCGTGACACGGATCGCACGTTGCTGCAACTGCTGCTGGCCGCCGCGTCCGGCATGGCATCATTCTCCCACGGCCACGGAACAGAATAATGTGTCCCCCCCTGCTGGGCCGGACTGGACGCCGTGCTACGGCTGTCTGTCCATCCATTTGCCTGACGTGGGCGGTCATGTGATCCCAGGAGAAAAGAAACGGAGGAAAAACACTGGACTGGAGTAGTAGCCTGTCACAAACAGGATGAGCCAAAAGGTCCCTTGTGGTTTTAATTCAGAGAGACACTGCAGGTCAGGAGCCACATGGTTGACCAGTGTCCCGCCCGGGAACAGGGATGTGATCATTCTTTTTCTATCTCTTTAATGGAATGGAACAGGGCAAGGGCATGCAGCAGACAAAGCACCTGGATTGTTTCGTTTGTCCATGGCAGCATGCATTGGCACCTAAGTACGTACTACTACGTTGGCCAAGTTTTAAAAGAGCTTTGGGTTGGGCTCCTCCTCCTGTGCTGTTCCTTCCAACCAATCATGATATGTTAATGATATAGGTTGCTAATAAGTTGGGCTCCTCCTGTGCTGTGCTAGCATTAACCCCTGGCCCCTGGGCGACCACTGATGAATTGCTCCTTCATGGCAATTTTTGTACGTACGCAGCTTGCACTATTCTGTGGCTTAGAGCAAATTTGGTGACCGGGAGAAGAGTACTGGAAACGGCCGAGGCAACATCGCCGATAACAAGGGCGGAGCGATGCCATATATACCTTCCACAAGAACATGGTGTGCTGTGCACATACTAAGAACTCGGATACTAGTAGTGTCAGTCTGTCTGTAAATAAATTAGCCATGAGCAGATTCTGAAGTTTGCACTTGCAGAGTCTAGTGTCAGGCTGTTTTCAACTATCTGGAGCGTCAACCAGAGAGGCAAGACATTCTGGATTTCCAGGAACTGGTGGGCTCATGGCTCAGCCTTGTTACACAAATTGGTGGGACTGGGCAACTGTATGCAGCCCAGCGACAGTGTTTACTTGCTTCAGCCTTCGGGTACCATCCATGCACCAAAAGGCAGCAAACCTGTCGTCCTGACAGACAGCATCATACATGCTGTACATCTTATAAACAACAGATTTCGTCCATGTTCTAAAACCAGCAGATTTCAGTGTAAGCTGGGATAAGCCAAAATCGAATACTGTACAGCATTAGACCAACGTCCCGAGAAATGATGGCCAGAGGCAACTGCCTTAATGATTACACATGGGCTGGGCTAATCAAATGTCCCCAGACCCATGTGCAAATAAGATGGTTTTCTTGTGGTGTCAACCTTTCTTTGCTTGACCAACTTAGAAAATCCTTTTTTTTTGGACGAGAACTTAGAAAATCTTTAATACTACCAGCAGACAATTCAAGAATATCAGTAATAGATTTGAGAAAGATTAGATGACAATTCAAGAATATCAGTAATGGATTTGAGAAAGATTAGATGAGCCCTCTTTCTTAGGGCAGATCACACAAGCTAATTGGCCTAAACTGCCAAGGAAAAAAGAACCCCTGAAAGGGAGATGGGTCATTCCCGAATAGTTCTCGCTCGAATTCTATGCATCAAAATCCTCAACGCAATTTGATTTGCATCTCTTTCCCAACAAGCTCAAATATTTCGTCAATTCTGAAAAGAAACTCAAGAGATCAATACTATCACAGTTTCACCAAAACAATACAATACACAGCTTAATTTCGAAATTTAAGGTGAACATTCAGGTATCCTTATAGTTTGTAAAATCCAAAAGCTAAAGCAGATGAAGTAATTACCCATTCGTCTTGATGTTCACATTAGCAAGCCAAGAGGTTAAATAAACCTGTAAAATCATAATTGAAAAGACAGAACCCTCGTCAGAAAGCATGCTGCAATGAGCATAACACATTTGATCTAATCCAAAGATGCCGCTCTCATCCTTTATTTACAATGAGCCAACACAATGCTATGTCTGCAAAAATTGGATCAACACCTGTAAAACCTCATGGGATGGAGTATGTCCAGGTCGCCGTGCCTGTAAGACATCAGCCTTCCAATTCTCAGGTAGTGGGAAGCTCTCTCCAGACCCCAGGCCAATACTCTGAAATTCGTACAATTCCCCGTCATATAGCTCATCTGACCATTCTAATGAAGGATCTGCACCTTCTTTTAAGTTAATTGACAGGAGGTCCAAGACAATCAGTCTCTACATTCAAAATGATTTCCACTGTCAGGAATTTTCACAAAATTCAGGAGAAACAGGGATGTAAAAAAAGCAATTTCTAACAGCACAAACCAAAACATAGCGGAATTGTGTGACGACATACCTTCAATTGTAGCTCTGAAACAAACATCTCCACAAGCTCTTTGGCGAGGTTTTCTGAGATCAATTCACGAATAAAAATAAATCAATATATTAGCCATATCTTGCTGGATCAGGAAGATCTAATCTTGAGTAGCTATTTATGGACAAATCACTTTGGATATAAGAAACTACATATTTATTCAGTCAACTTGATCTAATGTGGCAGTGCTACACTGAATAACTTGCAAATTATTTACTACCTACATAAAATTCACTTGACTTTCTGACTAAGTTGGAGCTATTTCCCAAACTATACAAAATTGATTCGAAGAATGCATTTCTGTCATGCCAAACACAAATGAAAAGAAAGTTCATCTGTCTATCCGAATCCTAGTACGTATTTCAGAACAAAAGTTTCTGAATCTCTTAAAAGCAAGTAATGTCAAGTAGGAAGGGAAATTAAAGATTACGGAACTTAATCCAGTTTTGCATTAAATAAATGCGAGTAACCCACCAAATTCTAACATGGAGACCCATCTGTATACTGGAGCTCCTCCACCATCCCCTAAATCATTCAAATCATCCTGGCGGTCAGTAAATCGGACTAGTGGGCTACCAGAAGATACTTTGGAGAAACACCGCATGGCATGAGAAGCTTTAACCAAGTCAGACATGGCAGAGACCTATTACCAGGAAATAGGAAGAGCACCAAAAGTCAAACAACCATTAATGGCTTACAGGGTCCCGACTAAAATGACATGAAAGCATGGGCTCTGTATGAAGCATTACCATCTCCTTGTAGGCTGATAGAAGCATCTCGCGGTATTGCACCTGAACCAAGCAAGGGACATGAAAATGAGGGGATGAAAAAGACAACTAAACCATGCTGCTGAGGAGGATTGGCTGAGTTCCTGGCGACAGCGTAGCTACCTCCTTGTGGGCCAATTTGGCACTCGCCCTGTCGCGGATCCTGGGCATGTCCTTGAGCACCCCCAAATCCATCCCTGGCATGTAACTGACAAAATGACAAGCCCAAGGCGCGGTCAGTAACTAGTTAATAAAACCTCAAAAAATCAAGCGTCGTCGAAACACAGAGCCAGAGAGGGGACAACCTGCGGGAGAGGTAGGCGTTGACGAGCGTGGCGGCATGGGAGCGGCCACTGGCGGCGGCGTCCAGCCACCGGGTCTTGGCGGCAAGCAGGCGCGACCACTGGTTGCGCAGGTTGCGCTGCGCCGCTGGGCGCCACTGGCGCAGAGATAAGGGAGATGGGGTTGGGGATGGGGAAGAGGGGTCGGCAGGGCGGCGAACAGGGGTGGCTGCAAAGTCCTCCATTGTTTTGCCTAATAATGTAGTAAAGGACTTCTCAGGTCCTAAACTATTCTGAGGCAGTGGCTGAGCTAGAAACAAATAATCCAGTGGGCCACCTACAAAAAAATCGACATCACACAGTAATAAGAAATTAACCAGGAGAGCAATATGAATAGCTTAATCAAGTCTCACAACATTAGAGTTAACTAAACATGTTTGAAATTTCCAAATATACAACACAACTAGGGCTGGACAGAAAGCTCAGGGCTCGAAGATACAACAAGCCAGGCCCAAGCCCAAAGTTTCATATCAAATGACAATACGACCAGATACGACTGCCTGCTAGTATGATGAATATGAACCCTGGACTGACAAGAATTTACTCAGGCTAAACGAATCTGTAGATGTCCCTTCTATTTATCTGTAGCCTGCCCATTTTGAAGTACGTTTACATAAGAACATTGTTCAATGATTCTACAGTAAATGAATCAGTACACGTTCAGTATATTCCACAAGGACACGCATTCATGATTCACGAGGACAACACTTTAAGCCTACTGAGCAAAATTCTTCAGCATCAAAAGCATGCAAAGTAATGGTGCATATGCCAACTACCTTGGCCAACCATATCTATTGTGGGGTTTGGAACTTATTCAAATTAAAGCCATAAACATGTTTTAACAGCGATAAGAAAACTAATCAAGATTATCCTTTCAAGTCCCTAGAGCTGCAACTGAAAACAGCCGGTGCAGATGCATTAGAATTAAGGGTACTCCCAATGCTTGTCTCTTAGCACAATATCAGACAAAATGCTGAGGTGGCAGTTTATTTAAAGAAGAGAGAGAGGGAAGTTGTATGTTAGTGGAGATACGGCTCTTAGCTCGTTTCCCTATGCGGTGTACTCAATGCTCTGATCCAGTGTGGCTTATCTCCCTAGTTTTTACTCCGGAGGCCAAAAGGCAAGTGGAGCTTGATATCAGACAAAAGCATTCCCTTATCTCCACAATTAGGCCACAAGGTTGAGATGCAAACATGGTCCTAAACCAATCAAATGTAATATGCGACGCGTTGTGGTGATTATCTCTAAAAAAATCCACTACCTATGATAACGCGTTAAGAGCCAACGGACTGGGAGCGCCCTAAGAAGCATGGTTGATTAATTAGTGAGGATGGCTTAAATATGGGCATCCACAACCTCAAGTGTGCGCCCATGCCAGAAAAGAACAGTTTTGAAATAGACGGAGGTGCAATTTAAGTTTGAACTGTGAACTTGTTGCACTTTTGTTAGCTTTTGTGGGTGGCAACACTGTTCAAGAAGGCGCTACTAGGCGCTCGCCTAGGTGCGCTTAAGCTCTGGGCGCTGGCATAGCGCCTCGCTTTGGCCCTAGGCGCTCAGAAAAGCGCCCAGAAAGGTCCTCCGGCAAGAAATCGTGTTTCTCAGGCAGGAAATCAATCTCCCCAGCCAGGATTTGACCTCCCCAGCGAAGATCCATCCTCCCCGACGAGGATTCAACCAATCCAGCAACAAATCAACTGATTCCGGCGAGAGATCAAGCATTTCCGGTGAGAAATCGACTGATTCCGGCGAGGGATCAAGCATCTCCGGCGAGAAATCGAGCTTCACTGGCTGACTGGTTCCCGTGTGCAGCAAGGGAGAGAGGAAGGAGAGAGGCGGCGTGAGGAGGATCCCTAATTTTCTGTCGACTGTGCACGTATGGGAGGCTTTAGTAGGAGAATTGAATAGATGGGCCAGTGGTTTAATGGGCCAGATCAGCCCATCTACCTTGTTTCTTCATGCTACAGTGGAAACGCCTAGGCGCGCCTAGGCGACGCATAAGCGGGCTGTGCGCAAGTAGGTCACAAAACGCATAAGTAACGCCCAGCGCCTTCTTGAACTTTGGGTGGCAAGTGAAGCCAATTAGCACAATGCAAGAGACAAAGGTTCAAAATAACTCAGGAAGAAGTAACAATTATCCTACTTGAGCTCGTTATCTAGATGGCCAGACACTAAAAGCAGGGTTAAATCATGAGTGTCTGGCAAGAAATACTCTTAACTAGCACAGGCAAAACCACATCTTTCACCTCGCACGAAACACTACCATTATCCAAAACCAAAACACTAACACAGCACTACAATCTCTAATGACAAACACTAGGACAAAGGCAACATCATCTTGTTACAATCAACGGCGCAGACACCTCATGCCCCTCATACGGGGAGCAAATCAAGCAAACTAAGACAAAATGAAGTTACAATGTTTCGATGCTAGCACAAGAATCACTCCCAACTCCTCGCTAAAGCCTACAAATCACATCTTTCTCCCACATACACACCTTCCGGAGAGGGGTACAGCTGAACAAATCTTGAAAGATGCACGCAGCCGCAGCCGCTCTGAGCTCGGAGCTCAGAGGGAGGGAGCCAGGGGAAAGTAGGTCCACGACAGAAAAAAATGAAGGGAACAGCAGAAACCAAGCGTCGCGCATCTGCTGGAGCATCCCCAAATCCCCCCCACGTCTCCCTGCCCACTAGCAGACGCCCGAATCCCGGGGCACCGAGCAGAGGGCAGCTCAAGCTAAGCTCCAACCAACGGTCGAGTACGAGCACGAGCTGAGGTGAGCTGAGCTCAAGCTCGAATCGACCCAAACCACGGGCCGTCGCGCGCAAATTACCCACCACGCGCCCCAAATACCAGCAGCCAATCGAGCGCGGGAGGCCACGCGCCCCCGAGATCGACCGCCGGGGAGCTCCCAGCTCGCCCACCGGCGCAGATCCCCGAGAGGGATGGAAAAAAACCCTAAAACTCCCCCACCCGAAAATAATTCCCCCAGCCCCAGCGGCGACAGGGACCGCCCGATTCACGCGCGGCAGACGAGCGAGCAGCCAGCGGAGGGCCGCGAATTCCGGGCCGATTCGTGCACCTACCTCGATCGGCGCGGCGGCCCGGCGTGCGTGCGGGGCTGGCGGATCGGATCGGCGCGGCCAAATGGCGAGGGTTTGGAGCTCCGCGGCGCCGAGAGAGAAGCGGGGAGGGTGGAGGGGGGAGGCCGGAGGCGGAGCCGCGAGTACTATCGGGCAGCAGCTCTCTCTCTCTAGCTAGTTCCCGCGACGGACGGGCGAAGATAAAGCGTGGTATACTGGCCCTGCGAAGTTTTCAACGAAGGCGCCCGGCGGTGGGCCCGGCCGGGCGGGGAGGGGGCATCCGGGCCGTCGGCTGGCGGCGGGCGGGGCTCGGGGCCGTCGGATCCGGGACGGGGGCGGGTAACGGCGTTAGGGAAGGAAAAGGACAGCCGCGTGGTGCCAGTGGGAAAGAAAAGGAGGAAAGGGCGCTACGGGGATGCGAGCCCCCCACGGAGAAAGAAAAGCGGTGAGTGCCAAGGGTAAACCCTTTTTTTACCGCTCAAGAAAGCAGGTTGGGGTGCAGGACAGTGGGCTAATCGAGCCGTTTTAAGCTGATTTTTCGCCTCTCAAGTGTGGTTGCCTATTTTGCCCAAGGTAACATAATAGGAGTACTATAATCCCTACGATAAAAGACACTCGCTCCGTATCAGAATATACGTTTCTGCATAAACGTCTTATATTTTCATACAGAAGTAGTATATATCTGGGTATGTTGTAAGAGAATGAACTGGTCACATTGGTTTTAGGCACAGGGGTTAAAAGAATATTGGTTGAGTTGGGTAGAGCGATTTTTGTGTCATTGAGACCATGTAGCTTGTGATGACCTCTTTTAGGCCTCACTCATTCGCCTCAATTGGATTTCAATCTTCTAGGGGGTCCCATCTCTGCATAGGTTGAATGATCTTCATTGTCGCACCCTAATTAATGTCAGGAATTTTTTTATGGGCTGAAAGAAGATGATTTAAACAACAAGCAAAATGGGTGGCCTGAGGGATTGAATCAGGATTAGAACCGAGCAGATGTGACTCACGGCGCTACACAAAGCGGGCGGCTTGGGGTTGATCCCGCTGACCCAAACAGGGGGTGGGATAAACTGAATGAGCCATTGAACAGGAGATGAGGTTAACCTCTTATAGTTTTGTACACATATTGCATATATTGTAGACAAAAATCCTGACTCCATTACTAATCCTATAACCACGTGACTTCAATAGGGTGTCAATAATAACATGACATCTCATAATATGTACCACCACACACATAAATCTACAGAAGATGTTGCACTAGCAAATTTGACGATGAAACGAGTGTTCAAAAGCATTGCTACTTTCTGCACAACACATCTATGTGCAGCGTCATACTCTCATGAAGCAAGTGTCATGACCCCTGAAGGGTTTGCAAGAATGGAAAGGAATGTGCCCTTCCAATCTTAAGTATGACAAACAAATTGTATCATTCTTATATATTTCATTGTTTATGTGCTCACCATATCCCTTTATATATTGACACATAGGAAAAAACATCTCTTTCACCTTTTGTTCCTACACGCAACAGTAGAAGTTGATGACAAAAGTATTTTATATTTTGTGTCCCACCACACTAACATATTTCTCCTCTCATTTGCCTATGAAGCAAGGCTGAAATAAAAGTTATAATACAATTATCTACAAAGTATGAAGTATTACGTGAATGAAGAGTATATGAAAACTATGACTACACCACTGCTTAAATCAAACATCCATGTCATGAACAAATAAAAGATTTTTTTAGTTCAACGAGTAAATTCACTAATGTCATACAAAGTGCAACATAATTAGCACATTGATTGACACAACAAACACAGTGTATAACAAATTTGGTCTTACCTAGTTTTTATTTTGTTCACGCAACTGTTATTATTTAGTCATAGTAATCAATCATAAACCCAGGAAGTTAACTACACAAGAAATACACACGTGAATTGAAATCAACCGACAAAACAAGGAGGACATCCCTCGACTCATGATACTACAGTTAAGGCACACCATAGAAGTAGTAATCCACGGGGCTTTTTTACCAACGCAATCGATGATTTTAGCGGGCTACATGCACAAATATCTACACACAATCATCAACACATATTTTTATCGTGGGCGTGAAAATCGGCATGGAACTCATTACAAAAGAAGGTAAATCATACACTTTAAGATTACCATCTAGTGAGGCCTGTCCTGTTAAGATCAAAAAGAACTGGATCCCCACCCCCAGAAAATAGATCTGGATCTCCACCCCCAAAACATAGATCTGGATTTTATACCTTGGGATCGCGAGAAATCCATTCAAGAAGAAGGGCATAGACTTGCTGCCAGAACTCCGAGCCCGCCTCCTCTTCTCTTCCTTGCCCAATTGCTCTAGGATCAGTAAGGGCGAGCCCTCAGCTTTTGTCCCAGATGAGTCGCCTAGCCCTATCTTCCTCGCCGCCTAACCACGCTGCCGCAGAACCAGGGTAGAGGGGTACAACACAAAGCAAGACCTATCTTGCGCCCTAGTCCTCAATTTATATTGATGGGGATGGGGGAGGCGGAGACGGGTATTATGTTGAGGGTGGAGGTGAGTTGTGAGATGGTAGTTCAATATGTTATCTTCGCCTTTGTCTGCGAGGCCATGGTGGGCATTGCCCCCTCCGTGGCCCTTCTGCGCCATTTCTTCTCATTGCACCTGACTAACCCTCTGCAGTGCTCGGGGTGTTATGACCGGCATATTAGGGGCTTAGCCCAGTGGGTTGTGGCCCAAGTTATCTTATCGTCATTAGGGCTTAGCCCAATTATCTTATCGTTATTAGGGTCGTTTGCTTAGGAATCAGGTAAACCTTTTTATATAAGGAGAGGAGATGTATCAATCTAATCAAGCAAGAAGCAATCATTATTTGCTCGGCTTCCCGAAGGGAGCCGGGAGACCTAACCCTAGCCGCCTCTTGCGCTGCCGCCACCGCCTCCTCATCGCGCTACAGCGCCCCGCCGCCGGCAGCCGCGATCGCATCTCCGTCAACCCTCCCCCTTCCCGTACAACCTACGCCCTAGACTAGGTAGGATCCTAGCTCCTACCAATTTGGTATCAGATAGCTTGGGTCCGATCATGTCTGCTCCACCACCAACGCCGCCGCTGTCCACCACCACCGCATCCTCAGCCCTCGCCACTGCGCTGATCGACCTCTCCACCGCGCCGCTCGGCTCCTCCGCGGGGGCCTCCACCGGCCAGTTGCTGGCCGTCACCGCACCGCCTACCTCCGTCTACTCCCCGATGGAGATCACCAGGGTCCTTAATGACCTCGTCACCGCCGTCTAGGGCATCCGCCTCTACCTGGCCGGGCCTTACGGGCAGCCTCCAGCCGCCGCGACCGGGCCAGCCGCCCTGCCCTGGTACGGGACCTCCACGGCGTCGATCGGGCCTCGACACCACCACTTGCACGGTCAGCCGCCGCTTGCCGTCACCCCTACTGGCCGCAGTCGTCGGCCCCGGCGATCGTCGCGCCCCTGCCGCCTCCCGGGTCCTGGCAGCCGCAGCCCCAACTGTCGGTCCCACCGCCGCCTGCTGCTGCGCCTCAATGGCCACAGTGGCCGGCTCCGGCCCTCGCTGCACCCCCACGCCACCCGGGTCCGTGCCGCCGCAGCTGCCGGTCCCACCACCGCCCAGCACGGGCCCCGGGTCACCTACGCAGGGAGGCATACCGATTCAGCACATGCATTTTCCGTCGTCGACATCCCCAATACCGGCCTGGCTGACCGAATCATCACCGCCACCCGTCTACACGTCGGCGGGAGACCCACCGGCACCCACTCTACAGTTCGGCGATCCCTCCGGTTCGGCAGGACACTACACGGGCCGCGGCCATGCTGATCGGGCACCCCAGTCCTCGCTGCTTCGCACCTCCAAGCCAGTCGGCCATGGCGCTCCGACTCAGACACTGTCACGGTTTGCCAAACTAGACTTAACCACTTATGACGGCACGAAGGACCCCATCAACTGGCTCAACCAATGCGAGCAGTTCTTTCACGGGCAACACACCCTCGCCTCGGAGCGTACCTGGCTCGCCTCTTACCACCTCCGCGGCGTGGCACAGACCTGGTACTACGCCATCGAGCAGGACAAGAGCAGCATGCCCCCTTGGGAGCGCTTCTGTGAGCTCTGCCTCCTTTGTTTTGGGCCACCGATCCGCGGGAGCCGCCTGGCAGAGCTAGGCCGCCTTCCCTTCACCTCCACGGTTCAGGACTTTGCCGACCGTTTCCAGGCCCTGGCATGCCACGCGTTGGGCGTGACGGTGCAGCAGCGGGCCGACCTCTTCGTCGGTGGACTTTCGGATCACATCCGCGTGGACGTGGAGCTTCGGGGACCCCGGGATCTCCAGACAACCATGTACTACGCCCGCACGTTCGAGCGCCGCGCGGTGGCCATCCAGCAGACATCACCATCCCGGGCTGCTGGGCCGCTACCCTGGCCAGATGTTCCTGGGAATGGTCGGCCTGCTCAGACTTCCACGGCACCCCTCGCCGCGACCGCGGCGCGCCCATTCCACCGGCTCACCTCGGCCGAGATACACGAGCGTCGCCGCCAAGGGTTGTGCTTCAACTGCGACGAGCCCTACACGCCCGACCACGTCTGCTCACGACTCTTCTACCTGGAGGCTGCAGACTACATTGAGGAGGATGCCGTTGCCGCCGACCTAGCCGCCCCAGCTATCGCAAAGGTGTTTGACGCTGCTTGATCACCTCGAGGAGTTCAGCAAGCGCTTTCCCACCTTACAACTCGAGGATGAGCTGTTTGTGCAGGCTGGAATAGATAAACAGATCAACTTGTGTGTCTAGAGGTGCCCCCCCCCCCGCCCCCATATATAAAGGACCAGGGGGAGGAGGTCGGCCGGCCAGGAGGAGGCGCGCCAGGGAGGAGTCCTACTCCCACCGGGAGTAGGACTCCCTCTTTTCCTAGTTGGAGTAGGAGGGGGAAAGGGGGGCGCCCCCCTCCTTGTCCTATTCGGACTAGAGGGGGAGGGGGCGCTCGGCTGCCCTAGGCCTCCCCTCCTCTTCTCCCACCAAGGCCCATGAGGCCCAATTAACCCCCCGGGGGGTTCCGGTAACCCCCTGGTACTCCAGTCGTCCAATATATCAATCTTAACGTCTCGACCATTTCGAGACTCCTCGTCCTGTCCATGATCACATCCGGGACACCGAACTACCTTCGGTACATCAAAACACAAAACTCATGATACCGATCGTCATCAAACTTTAAGCGTGCGGACCCTACGGGTTCGAGAACTATGTAGACATGACCGAGACACGTCTCTAGTCAATAACCAATAATGGAACCTGGATGCTCATATTGGTTCCTACATATTCTACGAAGATCTTTATCGGTCAAACCGCATAACAATATACGTTGTTCCCTTTGTTATCGGTATGTTACTTGCCCGAGATTCGATCGTCGGTATCTCAATACCATTTCAACCTTGTTACCGGCAAGTCTCTTTACTCATTCCGTAATGCATCATCCCGCAACTAACTCGTTAGTCACAATGCTCGCAAGGCTTATAGTGATGTGCATTACCGAATGGGCCCAGAGATACCTCTCCGACAATCGGAGTGACAAATCCTAATCTCGAAATATGCCAACCCAACAAGTACCTTTGGAGCCACCTGTAAAGCACCTTTATAATCACACAGTTACGTTGTGACCTTTGGTAGCACACAAAGTGTTCCTCCGGTAAACGGGAGTTGCATAATCTCATAGTCATAGGAACATGTATGAGTCATGAAGAAAGCAATAGCAGAATACTAAACGATCAAGTGCTAAGCTAAAAGAATGGATCAAGTCAATCACATCATTCTCCTAATGATGTGATCCCGTTAATCAAATGACAACTCATGTCTATGGCTAGGAAACATAACCATCTTTGATGAACGAGCTAGTCAAGTAGAGGCAGACTAGTGACACTCTATTTGTCAATGTATTCACACAAGTATTATGTTTTCGGTTAATACAATTCTAGCATGAATAATAAACATTTATCATGATATAAGGAAATAAATAATAACTTTATTATTGCCTCTAGGGCATATTTCCTTCAGTCTCCCACTTGCACTAGAGTCAATAATCTAGATCACATCGCCATGTGATTTAACATCAATGGTTCACATCACCATGTGATTAACACCCATAGTTCACATCGTCATGTAACAAACACCCAAAGGGTTTACTAGAGTCAATAATCTAGTTCACATCGCTATGTGATTAACACCCAAAGAGTACTAAGGTGTGATCATGTTTTGCTTGTGAGAGAAATTTAGTCAACGGGTCTGCCACATTCAGATCCGTATGTATTTTGCAAATTTCTATGTCAACAATGCTCTGCACGGAGCTACTCTAGCTAATTGCTCCCACTTTCAATATGTATCCTGATTGAGACTTAGAGTCATCTGGATCAGTGTCAAAACTTGCATCGACGTAACCCTTTACGAAGAACCTTTTGTCACCTCCATAATCGAGAAACATATCCTTATTCCACTAAGGATAATTTTTGACCGCTGTCCAGTGATCTACTCCTAGATCACTATTGTACTCCCTTGCTAAACTCAGTGTAGGGTATTCAATAGATCTGGTACACAACATGGCATATGAGGGAGTCCTGGACTAGGGGGTGTCCGGATAGCCGGACTATCATCATCAGCCGGACTATCATCATCAGCCGGACTATCATCATCAGCCGGACTATCATCGTCAGCCGGACTCCAAGACTATGAAGATACAAGATTGAAGACTTCGTCCCGTGTCCGGATGGGACTTTCCTTGGCGTGGAAGGCAAGCTTGGCGATACGGATATGTAGATCTCCTACCATTGTAACCGACTCTGTGTAACCCTAGCCCTCTCCGGTGTCTATATAAACTGGATGGCTTTAGTCTGTAGGACACAACAACCATTACAACAATCATACCATAGGCTAGCTTCTAGGGTTTAGCCTCCTTGATCTCGTGGTAGATCTACTCTTGTAATACCCACATTATCAATATCAATCAAGCAGGACGTAGGGTTTTACCTCCATCAAGAGGGCCCGAACCTGGGTAAAACATCGTGTCCCTTGTCTCCTGTTACCATCCGCCTAGACGCACAGTTCGGGACCCCCTACCCGAGATCCACCGGTTTTGACACCGACATTGGTGCTTTCATTGAGAGTTCCTCTGTGTCGTCACCGATAGGCTTGATGGCTTCTTCAATCAACAATGACACAGTCCTGGGAAAGGCTTTTCTCCCCAGACAGATCTTCGTATTCGGCGGCTTTGCACTGCGGGCCAATTCACTTAGCCATCTGGAGCAGATCGAAAGCTACGCCCCTGGCCGTCAAGTCAGGTTTGGAAGCCTAAATTTCACGGCCGATATCCACGGAGACTTGATCTTCGATGGATCCGAGCCGCAGACAGGCGTGCCGCACTGTCATGATGGGCACGACCTAACTCTGCCGCCGGACAGTACCTTGGAGGCCGCACACGAATCCGCTCCGACCCATAGTCCGGAGCCGATCGCGCAGATCGAGGACGGGTGGCTGGACACCGCCTCGGGAGCTGCAACTTCCACGGCGATGGAGCCGAACACTGACCTCGTCCCTTATAAAGCTCGTGACTCTGAGGTGCCGGACTCCCTGCCGGACTCCGAACCTCCTGCGCCCCTGCCAATCGAATCTGATTGGGCGCCGATCATGGAGTTCACTGCTGTGGACATCTTTCAGCACTTACCCTTTGGCGACATCTTAAAATCACTAAAGCATCTCTCGCTATCCGGAGAGCCGTGGCCGGACTATGGCCAGGACGGTTGGGAGGCGGACGACGAAGAAATTCAAAGCCCACCCACCGCCCACTTTATAGCAACTGTCGACGATCTAACTGACACGCTAGACTACGACTCCGAAGACATCGACGGTATGGACGACGATGCCGGAGACGATCAAGAAGCAGCGCTCACTGAGCACTGGAAGGCCACCCCGTCACATGACATATATATGGTGGACACCCCAAAAGGAAGCGATAACGAGGAACAATGGGGCGCGGCAAAGGATAACCCCGCCGATAAACAACCAAAACGGCGACGCAAACGCCGCCCTAAGTCCCGCCTCGACAAAAACAACATTCCTAATGACCCAGCAATAGAGCAGGGGAAACCAGTGGACGACGAACATGCAACCAAGCAACCGTCCGAACAGGACGAATCGGATAATCAAGCCATGCCCGGCGAAACCAACAGTCCGGACGACCTCACGCCAGACACACCATCGGAGCATAAGAACCTCCACAAAAGACTCGTCGCCACTGCAAGAAGTCTGAAGAAGGAAAAGCGGAAGCTCAAAACAGCGGAAGACATACTCAGAAAGAGGTGGAGCAAAGTACTCAAGACCGCAGACAAATATGGCAATGTGCACCAAACAAAGAGCTATCCGAAGCGCAAGCTGCTGCCAGAATTTGACGAGGAAGCCATAGAGCCCTCACAGTCAAAACACAAAGAGGCCGCCTGGCCAGATAGACGGCCAGATGACAGGCCAAAAACAACAAGCGGCGCCGCACACAATCCGATTTATGATCCTGGGAAAACAGACGGCCCAGCCAGTTCCATTTACGGGCCAAAAAAGAGGGCCCCAGGAAGCAACACAACACGGCAAGTGTTCGAAGACAGCGGCACACCCAAACATAGGGGCGCCGCGCACCCACTATGTTTCACCGATGAGGTGCTGGATCATGAATTTCCAGCAGGGGTTCAAACCCATAAACATAGAGGCATACGACGGAACAACAGACCCTGGAGTCTGGATAGAGGATTACATACTACACATACACATGGCTAGAGGAGATGATCTCCACGCCATCAAATACCTACCCCTCAAGCTCAAAGGGCCAGCTCGGCATTGGCTCAAAAGCCTCCCAGAAAACACTGTTGGAAGTTGGGAAGAGCTTGAGGACGCGTTTAGAGCAAATTTTCAAGGGACTTATGTCCGCTCTCCGGATGCAGACGATCTAAGTCATATAACTCAACAGCCCGGAGAGTCAGCATGCAAATTCTGGAACAGGTTCCTTACCAAAAAGAACCAAATAGTCGACTGTCTGAACGCGGAAGCCTTAGCAGCTTTTAAACACAACGTCCGAGACGAATGGCTCGCCAGACACCTCGGCCAAGAGAAGCCAAGAACAATGGCCGTGCTAACAAGCTTCATGACCCGCTTTTGCGCGGGGGAAGACAGCTGGCTAGCAAGATGCAGCACCAGCGACCTGAGTACACCCGAGATCAGAGATGGAAACGGAAAATCACGGCGCAGAAAAGATCAGCGCCGGAATGAAGAAAAAAGCCCAAAGAGCACGGCGGTCAACGCCGGATTCAAAAGCTCGCGGCCAAACAATAAAACACTGCCTCTTAAGGACAATAGTGATGAGCTATCCAACTTAAACAAAATTTTGGATCGGATATGTCAAATCCACAGTACCTCCGGAAGGCCTGCAAACCATACCCACCAAGATTGTTGGGTTTTTAAACAGTCCGGCAGACTCAACACCGAACACAAGGGGCTCGGTGCGCCAAGCGAGGACGATGCCGAACCCCACCAGCAGAGCACCGGAAGACAAAAGACTTTCCCACAAGAAGTCGAAACAGTAAACTCACTTCATGTGATAGTACGGAAACACAATGCGGCACCCGCTAAGATAGGTGTCGCACGGTCCACCCCAGCGGAACATCGAGATTGGATGTCAAAACCAATCACTTTTGACCACCTAGATTATTCCAGAAGTATCCGGAACGCAGGATGGACCGCTCTGATATTGGATCCTATAATCGACGGACTGCAATTTACACAAGTCCTGATGGATGGCGGCAGTGACTTAAACCTGCTATATCCGGACACAATCCGCAAGTTGGGGATAGACCTTACTACAATTCAACATAGCCGCACTTCCTTCAAAGGAGTGGCGCCAGGCCCTTACGCCAGGTGCACAGGCTCCTTATTACTAGAAGTTGTGTTCGGGTCACCTGACAACTTCCGACGCGAAAAGCTAATCTTTCACGTCGCCCCATTCAAAAGTAGCTATCAAGCACTATTGGGACGTGAGGCTTTCATCCGCTTTAGCGCAATACCACATTATGCGTCTCTTACACTTAAAATGCATGGCCCACGTGGCATCATTTCATTAAAAGGTCGGCTAAGACCCCGGACACGGCTGGCCGTGTCCGGAATAAATAAGCTAGGGGCTACCTAGCCGCACACCCCTTCACAAGGGGCTGCGCATATAAGCAATAATGAGCTAGCATAGGCTCAACTTTATTAATTTATATTTCAATTTTTTATGCACTTTTTCGCACGATTTATTTTCAAACTAAGTTCCTCTCTTTTTATGGATGAACAACGTGCACACCCGTCTAGGATACGGCACAACGGAGACACAGGCGCAGACATGCAGTAGGGACCCGTTTCAAGGATTCTTTTCAGATTAAGACCTTGCGTAAACCTTTCTTACTGTCTCTTGTTGCTATAATCCCCTGGTTTCTCATTATAACTAGAGTGGACACTGGCGTTTTGGCATCGGCCGCGTCAGAGGAACTTGCCCGTACCTGGACACAAGGGGCTTAGGGCATTGTTCTGCCCGTTATTATAAAGACCGAACACCTTCTGGAGTGTTCGGCGTCTCGAGTTAGGCCTTATATGCATCAGCTCCGAATCATGTCTTTGGTCAAATGTTGGGTTTGCCCGGCTCCTGTGTTTTGCTGCCTTACTTTCCGTATCATCGGCTAACGCGGCACCAGGAGAACTACTGCGATTGTGCCCCAGTTCGGCTGGGCGAGCACCTCAGTAGAGAAAGCCGAAAACTGACTGTCATGATACAACGAGAGACTGATCAACCACTCGATCGACTAATGGAATGTTTAGAATTCCTCCGCTTTGACGAAGGGCCGTTTCCCGGTCAGGCACATACGCGCCCCGAATTCGAAGAGCGCGTTGCCCCCAGGGGCTATATCGTAGCCCCACCCTCGAACTCCCATGGCTAAGTGAAAGTGATAAAGCATTATAGTCCGGTTGCCTCGTTTGCTACGCTACCACCTCCTTTACAGGACCGAGACGTCGGATTAAGTGTGAAAATGCGCTATTTTTGCGAACACCCCCACACCTTGTGCGTGGGGGCTGAAGCCGACGACTGCCATCTTTCAGGTTATACACACGTATACATGAACGGCCGCACAGGAGATATTCCACTACTTGAACGCACAAGTATAAAAGGCGCTTACATCATAAACATTGTTTTACAAAATAAAACGTTCATTTGAACGTGACATTTTTTGAGCACTGTGACTCTATTACACAAGCACCACGCAGAACTTCGCCAAAATAGTGCTCGGCGAGTAACCGGCTATCGTCCGAACCCGGGGTCGCAACAGCAGTGGCATCCATCTCTGTCCAATGTGTCTTCACACGGGCGAGTGCCATCCGTGCACCCTCTATGCAGGCCGACCGCTTCATCGCCTTGATATGCGGCACCGCCCCAAGAAATTGCTGCAATAAGCCAAAGTAGCTCTTCGGCTTGGGCCTATCCGGCCAGACATGAGTCACGATATCCGTCATGGCAAGCCCGGACAACCTATTCAGCTCAGCCCACTCGGCCAACCGGTCGGTCAGCAGAAGTGAACGCTCCGGACTATGGAATTGAGACCAAAAGAGCTCTTCCGTCTTGTGATCCTTCTGGCTTCGAAAGTGCACAACGGCATCCGCCGCACTCGCTGCTAAGTCCATATAAGGGTCCTCCGGACCCCATAGCTGGCCAAGCTGAGCATACTTTGGATCCATAAACCTTCGGCGCAGCAGAAAAGGCTTGCCAGCTACAATGTCTCCGGCCTGGCGCAGCTCTTCCTTTATAGCCCGCATCGCAGAACGGGCATCCTTGGCTTCGGCGGTGGCCTTCCCCAGGTCTTCTTGCCCCGCTAGGCGCTCCTTTTCAAGAGCCTCATTGCGGTCGGTAGCACCTTTTAACTTCACGGCCATTTCGGCCATCTCTTCCCTGCTTCGGCAGTGTGCAGCCCTTTCGGCTTCTAACTCCTCGGCCGCCCTCGAGGCCGCCGCATTACTCCTTCTGGCTTGCTCCTTGGCTTGAGCAAGTTCGGCCCGAAGGCTCTCCATAGCAGCGGCACTATCTGCATTTCACACACATGTTGTAAGGAGTGGGCTTCGGCTCCCTTACCAAGTGACCGCAAAGAAACACTTACCTTGCGACTCATCAAGTCGCCTGTTGACTAACGCGATGTCTGCATCTGCAACGTCGAGTTGCCGCTTTAGTTCAGCAACTCCATCAGTCCGGCTGGCCCCCGGACGATCCGCTACCTGCATAGGAACGGCGAAAATTGAAACCTGCGATTTTGATCCTCGGCACGATGTCGCTTTCAACAACCTACCGAGTCTCAGGGGCTACTATCTATACAGGGCGCACTCTATGTGCAAAACTGTCAAAAGGTGTGTCATTTTTACGTACCTCAAACCCCGCCAGCAAACTCCTGACGGCATTACGCAATCCGCCTTCGGCGGACGAAATCCTTCCAATCACCATACTCATCAATGCATGGTGATCTTCTGAGATAGACGCCTTCTCAAGCAGATCCTTCAGCCGTACACCAGTTGGTGCCGAACTATCCGGCTTTGCCAAACCCGGGGGCTCCCTCCGTGATGACACTTCAGGCTCGTCCGCCCTATCCGACGGTGCCCCGGACGGAGGCGTCTCGCTCTCCACCATCTCCGGACGAAGGTCCCCCGAAGACGAGCTCATTTGCGAAGGTCGGAGATCCGAACTACAAGGTAAAAACTTGAGTTATCCTCAGAAGCACAAATAGGGGTGTCCCTTATTATAAAACTCCCTTCTTTCTACTTACGGCTCGTTGGAGGGCTGATTCTTTAGGGGAGACTATGTGGCCGGGGTCTCCCCGAACGTAGGACCCTCTGGCGAAGATTTCTTCCCCCGCTTAGGGACTTTGGCCCCCGGGTCCTCGGAGGCAGTCCTCTTCTCCCCTTGGAGGGAGGGATTCTCGATCCCCCCTCTTTCAAGAGGCTCCTTAGGCAAGGCGGTAGCTCTTCTACTTTCCCCTTCGCCTTCCTCTGAAGGCGCAACCTCCAGCATCCTGACCAGCACGGAATCCGGCGCGGTCTTTGGGAGGGGGGCCGGACACCATATCAGTTTTGCTTGCGCTATCCACTCCTGTTTAGAAGGAAATCGGTCATAAGGCGAATCATAGAAAGGCAAACAAACGGTATGTCCGGACTCGGAGCTACTTACTTATGTATCCGGGCGATTGCAGCTTAGGCCAGCGTCCTCGGTCAATTCCGGACACGCCTCTCGCGATCCGAAGAATAATTTGTACATCTCCATGGGTGTCATACCCATGAAGTGTTGAAGAATCCGTGGCCCCTCCGGATTAAACTCCCACAGCAGGAGAGGGCGGCGTTTGCAGGGCAAGAGACGCCTAATCAGCATGACTTGCATTACCACAACCATATCGATCTCCCTCGCTTGGAGGTCTCGAATCCGGCCCTGCAGTAGGGGCACATCCTTTGACGGTCCCCAGTTGAGCTCTTGGTTGACCCACGACATCAACCGTTGTGGAGGTCCCGAGCGGAATAAGGGCGGCGGCTTCTGTCTGCTGCCCCTCGGAGCGGTAATATAGAACCACTCCTGCTGGCACAGGCCGAGCTCCTCTTGGAAGGAGCCCACGGGCCACGGGGCATTGGCCCTCCTACTTACGGCCGCCCCGCCGCACTCTGCTTGACGCCCCTCGATCATCTTCGACTCCACATTGAAGGTCTTCAGCCACAGGCCGAAGTGGGGGGTGACGCGGAGGAAGGCTTCGCAGATGACAATAAATGCGGAAATATGGAGGATGGACTCCGGAGCCAAGTCGTGGAATTCCAACCCATAGTAAAACATGAGCCCTCTCACAAAAGGATCCATCGGGAAGCCTAAACCTCGACGGAGGTGGGATACAAAAACGACGTACTCGCCGGGCTCGGGGGTGGGGATGGCCTGCCCTTTGGCGGGCAGCCTATGCGAAATCTCGTAAGTCAGGTACTTGGCCTCTCGCAGCTTTAGCACGTCCTCCTCCGTGACGGAGGAAGGCATCCACCGGCCCTGGAGGTCGGAACCGGACATTGTTGAAGGTCCGAAGCGCTCGAATCTGGGGCTCTAGGTGTTGGAACTTGGAGCAAGGAGAAGATTCGATGGAGGATTGAAGAAAAGAAACGAGCCTTGGTCCCGTTATAAAGAGGGAGAATACCGAGAGCCATTTCCGTGACCGTTCGGAACTCGCCCTCGATAGAGGGGGCGTGGCGACGGGCGCGGTTGGGTTACCCACGTCCGTATTGATGAGAATCCCGAAATAAGGGGAACACGATCTCTGCTTCGACAAGACGTGCCAAGGAAACCGCTTCGCTAAACGCGCTGAGGCGGTAAAGTAAAAAATGATTCAAGTAAGGGCTTGGTAGCGGTGTGATGTCATGCCACAAAAAACGTCAGCAGATTGAACTTGTGTATATATTATTCTCTCTACAGTGGGATGTGGAATTTATTTTGCACAGCCGAACACTATCCTGGTGTTCACAATCTTCTATGAACTATTTGGAGGAGGAACCCGCCTTGCAATGCCGAACAATATGCACGCCGGACTCATCGTCATTGAAGCCTGGTTCAGGGGCTACCGAGGGAGTCCTAGACTAGGGGGTGTCCGGATAGCCGGACTATCATCATCAGCCGGACTATCATCATCAGCCGGACTATCATCATCAGCCGGACTATCATCGTCAGCCGGACTCCAAGACTATGAAGATACAAGATTGAAGACTTCGTCCCATGTCCGGATGGGACTTTCCTTGGCGTGGAAGGCAAGCTTGGCGATACGGATATGTAGATCTCCTACCATTGTAACCGACTCTGTGTAACCCTAGCCCTCTCCGGTGTCTATATAAACCGGATGGCTTTAGTCCGTAGGACACAACAACCATTACAACAATCATACCATAGGCTAGCTTCTAGGGTTTAGCCTCCTTGATCTCGTGGTAGATCTACTCTTGTAATACCCACATTATCAATATCAATCAAGCAGGACGTAGGGTTTTACCTCCATCAAGAGGGCCCGAACCTGGGTAAAACATCGTGTCCCTTGTCTCCTGTTACCATCCGCCTAGACGCACAGTTTGGGACCCCCTACCCGAGATCCGCCGGTTTTGACACCGACAGCATACTTTATAGAACCTATGGTTGAGGCATAGGGAATGACTTTCATTCTCTTTCTATCTTCTGTCGTGGTCGGGCTTTCAGTCTTACTCAATTTCACACCTTGTAACACAGGAAGGAACTCTTTCTTTGACTGTTCCATTTTGAACTACTTCAAAATCTTGTCAAGGTATGTACTCATTGAAAAAACTTATCAAGCGTCTTGATCTATCTCTATAGATCTTGATGCTCAATGTGTAAGCAGCTTCACCAAGGTCTTTCTTTGAAAAACTCCTTTTAAATACTCATTTATGCTTTCCAGATAATTCTACATTATTTCCGATCAACAATATGTCATCCACATATAATATCAGAAATGCTACAGAGCTCCCACTCACTTTCTACAGGCTTCTCCAAAAGTCTGTATAAATCCATATGCTTTGATCACACTATCAAAACGTTTATTCCAACTCCGAGAGGCTTGGACCAGTCCATAAATGGATCGCTGGAGCTTGCACACTTTGTTCGCTCCCTTTGGATCGACAAAACCTTCCGGTTGCATCATATACAACTCTTCTTCCAGAAATCCATCCAGGAATGCAGTTTTGACATCCATTTGCCAAATTTCATAATCATAAAATGCGGCAATTGCTAACATGATTCGGACAGACTTAAGCATCGCTACGGGTGAGAAAGTCTCATCGTAGTCAATCCCTTGAACTTGTCGAAAACCTTTTGCAACAAGTCGAGCTTTATAGATAGTAACATTACCGTCAGCGTCAGTCTTCTTCTTGAAGATCCATTTATTCTCAATTGCTTGCCGATCATTGGGCAAGTCAACCAAAGTCCACACTTTGTTCTCATACATGGATCCCATCTCATATTTGATTAACGGGATTGAGAGATATGAAGTCTCCAACAAGTTCTACGACTGCAAGATGGAGGAGAATAGTTATGTCAGTGAACATATACTCAAAATGTCTGGGTATAACAACCACTTGATTCAGCTGGGAGTTAATCTTCCTTATGATAGTGTTATTGACAGAATTCTTCAATCACTGCCACCAATCTACAAGAGCTTCGTCATGAACTATAATATGCAAGGGATGGAAAAGACAATTCCCGAGCTCTTCGCAATGCTAAAGGCTGCGGAGGTAGAAATCAAGAAAAAACATCAAGTGTTGATTGTCAATAAGACCACCAGTTTCAAGAAAAAGGGTAAAGGGAAGAAGAAGGGGAACTTCAAGAAGAATGACAAATAAGTTGCTGCTCAGGAGAAGAAACCCAAATCTTGACCTAAGCCTGAGACTGAGTGCTTCTACTGCAAAGGGACTGGTCACTGGAAGCGGAACTGCCCCAAGTATTTGGCGGATAAGAAGGATGGCAAGGTGAACAAAGGTATATGTGATATACATGTTATTGATGTGTACCTTACTAATGCTCATAGTAGTGCCTTTGTATTTGATACTGGTTCTGTTGCTAATATTTGCAACTCGAAACAGGGACTGCGGATTAAGTGAAGATTGGATAAGGACGAGGTGACGATGCACATGGGAAATGGTTCCAAAGTTGATGTGATTGCTGTCGGCACGCTACCTCTACATCTTACCTTCGGGATTAGTTTTAGACCTGAATAATTGTTATTTGGTGCCAGCGTTAAGCATGAACATTATATCTGGATCTTGTTTGATGCAAGACGATTATTCATTTAAATCTAAGAATAATGGTTTTTCTATTTATATGAGTAATATCTTTTATGGTCATGCACCCTTGAAGAGTGGTCTGTTTTTGTTAAATCTCGATAGTAGTGATACACATATTCATAATATCGAAGCCAAAAGATGCAGAGTTGATAATGATAGTGCAACTTATTTGTGGCACTGCCGTTTGGTCATATTGGTGTAAAGCGCATGAAGAAACCCCATACTGATGAACTTTTGGAATCACTTGATTATGAATCACTTGGTACTTGCGAACCATGCCTCATGGGCAAGATGACTAAAACGCCGTTCTCCATAACAATGGAGCGAACAACTGATTTGTTGGAAATCATACATACTAATGTATGTGATCCAATGAATATTGAGGCTCGCGGCGGGTATCATTATTTTCTCACCTTCATAGATGATTTGAGCAGATATGGGTATATCTACTTGATGAAACATAAGACGGAAATATTTGAAAAGTTCAAAGAATTTTAGAGTGAAGTGGAAAATCATCGTAACAAGAAAATGAAGTTTCTATGATCTGATTGTGGAGGAGAATATTTGAGTTATGAGTTTGGTCTTCATTTGAAACAATGCGGAATAGTTTCGCAACTCACGCCACCCAGAACACCACAACGCAATGGTGTGTCAGAACGTCGTAACCGCACTTTATTAGATATGGTGCAATCTATGATGTCTCTGACTGATTTACCGCTATCATTTTGGGGTTATGCTTTAGAGGCGGCTACATTCACGTTAAATAGGGCACCATCTAAATCCGTTGAGACGACACCTTATGAACTGTGGTTTGGCATGAAACCCAAGTTGTCATTTCTTAAAGTTTGGGGTTGTGATGCTTATGTGAAAAAGCTTCAACCTGATAAGCTAGAACCAAAATTGGAAAAGTGCGTCATCATAGGATACCCAAAGGAGACCATTGGGTACACCTTCTATCACAGATCCGAAGGCAAGGTATTCGTTGCTAAGAATGGATCCTTTCTAGAGAAGGAGTTTCTCTCGAAAAAAGTGAGTGGGAGGAAAGTAGAACTTGATGAGGTAACTATACCTGCTCCCTTATTGGAAAGTAGTTCTTCATAGAAACCAGTTCCTGTGACTTCTACACAAATTAGTGAGGAAGCTAATGATGATGATCATGAAACTTCAGATAAAATTACTACCTAACCTCATAGGTCAACCAGAGTAAGATCCGCACCAGAGTGGTACGGTAATCCTGTTCTGGAGATCATGTTACTTGACCATGACGAACCTACGAACTACGAGGAAGCGATGATGAGCCCAGATTCCGCAAATTGGCTTAAGGCCATGAAATCTAAGATGGGATCCATGTATGAGAACAAAGTGTGGACTTTGGTTGACTTGCCCGTTGATCGGCAAGCCATAGAGAATAAATGGATCTTCAAGAGGAAGACTGACGCTGACGGTAATATTATTGTTTACAAAGCTCGATGAGGGAGTCCTGGATTAGGGGGTGTCCGGATAGCCGTACTATCACCGTTGGCTGGACTCCTAGACTATGAAGATACAAGATTGAAGACTTCATCCCGTGTCCGGATGGGACTTTCCTTGGCGTGGAAGGCAAGCTTGGCGATACGGATATGTAGATCTACTACCATTGTAACCGACTCTGTGTAACCCTAACCCTCTCCAAGTGTCTATATAAACCGGAGGGTTTTAGTCCGTAGGACGAACAACAATCATACCATAGGCTAGCTTCTAGGGTTTAGCCTCTTCGATCTTGTGGTAGATCTACTCTTGTACTACCCATATCATCAATATTAATCAAGCAGGAGTAGGGTTTTACCTCCATCGAGAGGGCCCGAACCTGGGTAAAAACATCGTGTCCCTTGTCTCCTATTACCATCCGCCTAGACGCACAGTTCGGGAACCCCTACCCGAGATCTGCCGGTTTTGACACCGACATTGGTGCTTTCATTGAGAGGTTCTCTGTGTCGTCACCTTTAGGCCCGATGGCTCCTTCGATCATCAACAACGACGCGGTCCAGGGTGAGACTTTTCTCCCCGGACAGATCTTCGTATTCAGCGGCTTCGCACTGCGGGCCAATTCACTTGGCCATCTGGAGCAGATCGAAAGCTACGCCCCTGGCCATCAGGTCAGATTTGGGAGTTTGAACTACACAGCTGACATCCACGGAGACTTGATCTTCGACGGATTAGAGCCACAGCCAAGCGCACCGCACTATCTCGATGGGTATGATCTAGCTCTGCTGCCGAACAGTGCCCTGGAGGCCGCACCAGTGTCCGCTCCGACCCTTAGCTCGGAGCCGACTTCGCCGATCGAGGACGGGTGGCTGGACACCGCCTCGGGGGCTACGATCTCTATGATGATTGACCCGAACACCATCCCCGTCCTTGGAAAAGCCCGTGACTCCGAGGTGTCGGACTCCTCTCCGGACTCCGAACCTCCTGCACCCCTGCCAATCAAATCCGATTGGGCACCGGTTATGGAGTTCACTGCCGCGGACATCTTTCAGTACTCGCCCTTTGGCGACATCCTGAATTTACTAAAGTCTCTCTCTTTATCAGGAGAGCCCTGGCCGGACTATGGTCAGGAAGGTTGGAATGCGGACGACGAAGAAATTCAACGCCCACCCACCACCCACTTTGTAGCCACTATCGATGATTTAACCGACATGCTCAACTTCGACTCCGAAGACATCGACGGTATGGACGACGATGAAGGAGACATCCAAGAACCAGCGCCTACAGGGCACTGGAAGGCCACCTCGTCATACGACATATACATGGTGGACACCCCAAAAGATGGGAATGGCAATGGAACAACGGAGGATGACCCCTCCAAGAAACAGCCCAAGCGCCGGCGTCAGCGGCGCCGCTCTAAATCCCGCCACAGCAAAAATGGTGATTCCGGCACGGGAGACAATAACACCCCAGACAGTGCCGAAGACAACCCCCTCCAGCAGGATTCAGCACAGGAGGAGGGAGAAGCCAACCCTCATGATAGAGCGGCAGACAGAGAGGTAGAGGACGATAATTATATGCCTCCCTCCGAAGATGAAGCAAGCCTCGACGGTGACGAGTTTGTCATGCCCAAGGATCCCGTCGAACAAGAGCGTTTCAAACGCAGGCTTATGGCCATGGCAAGCAGCCTCAAGAAAAAGCAGCAGCAGCTTAGACCTGACCAAGACTTGCTAGTTGACAGATGGACCGAAGTCCTCCCAGCCGAAGAGTATAAACTCGATTGGCCCTCCAAGAGCTACCCAAAACGCAGGCTGCTACCTCAATTAGAGGAGGAAGCACCCAAACCTACATCACCAGCGCATGACGCGGCCGACCGGCCACCTCGTGGCCGCGACAGAGAGGCCTCTAGGCCCTCCACTAAAGCCGCACCCCGACGTCGCTCGAAAAGTACAAAGCCGCGGGGAAATGCGCTAGACTTGCGAGACATATTGGAGGACAAGGCAAGGCAAATAAGATCGATCTACGGATCGCGTGGGCGCCCCACGACACGTGATGACAACCATCACGCCGGATACAGCAATTCCGGCCAGGCCGAACACAGTAGACAAAGCTCATTTGAGCTGCGTCATGATATAGCCCAATATAGAGGCGCCACACACCCACTATGCTTCACAGACGAAGTAATGGATCATCAAATCCCCGAGGGTTTCAAACCCGTAAACATTGAATCATACGATGGCACAATAGATCCTGCGGTTTGGATCGAGGACTATCTCCTTCACATCCACATGGCCCGCGGTGATGATCTACACGCCATCAAATACCTCCCACTCAAGATTAAAGGACCAGCTCAACATTGGCTCAACAGCTTGCCAGCAGAATCAATTGGTTGTTGGGAAGACCTGGAAGCCACATTCCTTGATAACTTCCAGGGCACAAATGTGCGACCACCAGACGCTGATGACCTAAGCCACATAATTCAGCAGCCAGACAATTCTGGACATGGTTCTTAACCAAGAAAAATCAAATCGTTGACTGTCCAGATGCAAAGGCCCTTGCAGCCTTGAAACATAACATCCACGATGAGTGGCTTGCCCGGCACCTAGGACAGGAAAAGCCAAAATCCATGGCAGCCCTCACATCACTCATGACCCGCTTCTACGCGGGAGAGGACAGCTGGCTAGCTCGCATTAACAACCTGACCAAAAACCCTGGTAATTCGGATACCTAGGACAGCAATGGCAGGTCGCGTCGCAACAAGCACAAGCGCCGCATTAACGATGATAATACTGAAGATACGGCAGTCAATGCCGGATTCAGAGGCTCTAAACCTGGTCAGCGGAAAAAGCCGTTCAAAAGAAATACTCAGGGCCCGTCGAATTTGGACCACATACTCGATCGCTTGTGCCAGATACATGGCACCCCCGAAAAATCAGCCAACCACACCTACATGGATTGTTGGGTATTGAAGTAGGCAGGCAAGTTAAGTGCCGAACACAACGACAAGGGGATGCATAGAGATGATGAGGAGGAGCCCCGGCCGCCGAACAATAGAGGACAGAAGGGCTTTCCCCCACAAGTGCGGACAGTGAACATGATATACGCAACCCACATACCCAAAAGGGAGCGGAAGCATGCACTAAGGGACGTATACGCGATGGAGCCACTCGCCCCAAAGTTCAACCCATGGTCCTCCTGCCCGATCACTTTTGATCGAAGGGACCACCCCACTAGCATCCGCGATGGCGGATTTGCCGCATTGGTTCTTGACCCAATCATTGACGGATTTCACCTCACTAGAGTCCTGATGGACGGCGGCAGTAGCCTGAACCTGCTTTACCAGGATACAGTGCGCAAAATGGGCATAGACCCCTCAAGGATTAAACCCACAAAAACGACCTTCAAAGGCGTCATACCAGATTTAGAGGCCAACTGTACAGGCTCAATTACACTTGAAGTGGTCTTCGGATCCCCATATAACTTCCGAAGCGAGGAATTAATCTTCGACATAGTCCCGTTCTGCAGTGGCTATCACGCACTGCTCGGACGAATCGCATTCGCAAAGTTCAATGCGGTGCCGCATTACGCATACCTCAAGCTCAAGATGCCAGGCCCTCGAGGAGTAATCACGGTCAATGGAAACACCGAACGCTCTCTCCGGACGGAGGAGCACACGGCGGCCATCGCAGCGGAAGTACAAAGCAGCCAATTAAGGCAATTCTCGAGTCCGACTACTAAACGTCCGGATACCATCAAGCGCGCCCGAAGTAACCTACAACAAGACCGCCTGGCACGTTCCGAGAACGCGTAGCAATGCGGCCCCAACCCCAGCCCTCGCAAAATTGCGAGACCAGTGCCACGCATACATAACTACGCTCTGGAGATACCATGGGCATAGGGGGAGGGGCACGACCATGGCATGCCCAGAGTGCGGCTCAACCGCACAAGGGGCTCCCAATTGTGTCATTCTTTTTTTCTTATTCGTAGGACTCCGTTTTCCAGAAGCCCTGTCCGACAGTAGAATCGCCGAACTCATGATGCAACAGCCAGGGAAGCAGAAAAGCTACGTCGAGTGTCCAGGTGGTCTCTATTACGAGCAGTATACCTGTTTTACATACTATCCCGTAGCCTACCCCTGGAGGGGGACATGTTAAATAGTCCCATCCCTTGCTTATCGCACTATTTGTATCATTCTGCTTTCATTGCAGTATCTTTTGAATAACCAATACATAGCTTCTGCTTATTATTGCATTTCATTTTTCTTTATAAATGTTCATCTATGACATGTTGCACCCGTACAATTTGGTATGGTCAATACACCAGGGGCTTAAGTACTCCAAAACATGGTGTGATAAGTCCGAACACTTTCACAAGTGCGGCACCCCGAACTTATAGCATTATATGCATCGGCTCCGAATCATGTCTTGGGTCAATAGTTGGGTTTGCCCGGCTCCCATGTTTTGGTACCTTACGTTCCGTTATATCGGCTAAGGTAGCGCTGGGAGAACCACTGCGATTGTGCCCCGGTTGAGCTGGGTTGAGCACCTCAGTGGAGAAAGCTAAAACTGACCGTCATGATAGGGCGAGAGCCGGTCGCTGTTCGAGAGGTTTTTCGGGTCCCTAAAGTCTCATGCCGCTTAGAGCGAGGAGTCGGCATTGTCCGGCCAAGGCGTGGATAGCGCCCCGAATTCGGTCTTCCGAATACCAGGGGCTTCGCCGAAATTTAAAATTATAGAATTCTATGGCTAAGTGAGAGTGTTCAAGCATTATAGTCCGGTTGCCTCGTTCGTTGTGTTGAACGCCTCCCTCGAAAGGACCCAAGAATGGGAACAATAGCGCTCAAGTTTATCCCGAACACCCCAGCACTCGTGGCATGGGGGCCGAAGCCAACGACTCGCCATCTCTCAAATTTGATAAACGGCCGAGCAGAAGGTAATATTTTAAATTAACAAGCGCTGCTTAGCGCATATGAACAAAGTTTTCAGCGTACAGGATAACAAATGCGAGTCTACTCAAAAATTACATCTTTGGAGCATTCACCCGATATAATGCGGGCACCCTTCAGGACGCCCTTATAGTACATCTCGGGCTTGCGATACTCCTTGCCCGGCGGTGGCGCGTCTGTCACAAGCTTCTCAGCGTCCATCTTGCTCCAGTGCACTTTAGCACGGGCAAGGGCCCGACGGGCACCTTCAATGCAGACGGAGTGCTTGATGACTTCAATCCACGGACAGGCGTCCACCAGCCGCCACACCAGACCGAAGTAGCTCCCAGGCATGGCTTCTTTAGGCCACAGCCAAACTATGAGGCCCTTCATGGCCTGTTCGGCCACCTTGTGGAGCTCGACCAGCTGCTTCAGCTGGTCGCTCAGGGGCACCGGATGTCCGGCCTCAGCATATTGAGACCAAAACACCTTCTCCGTCGAGCTCCCCTCCTCGGCTCGGTAGAACGCGGCAGCATCAGACACACTACGGGGCAGATCGACGAACGCTCTTGGAGAGCTCCGGATTCGGGTAAGTAACAGATAATTCACTTTTACATGCTTGCTTTGCATAAAAAATGCCTTACCCGCCGCTATCTTATTTATCGCCTCGATCTCCTGGAGGGCTTTTTGGGCTTCAGCCTTAGCGGCTTTGGCACTCTCAAGAGCCAAGGCGAGCTCGGACTCTCGAGTCTTCGAGTCACGCTCCAAACTCTCGTGTTTTTCCACGAGAGCCTGGAGCTCTTGCCTCACCTCCGCCACCCGTGCTTCCTGCTTCTCTCACTCGGTGCGCTCCAAGGCCGCACTATTTTTGGCCTTGGACACCGCTTCCTTCAGGGTCGCCACCTTGTTCGTGGCCCCTATAATATCCACGTCATTCCTGTCATTTTTTGCAACCAAATCCTTTCTGTAAGGTATCACTTTAATAAGGTATTACTTACCTTCCTTGTCCTCGAGCTGCTTCTTGGCAAGGCCGAGCTCGTTCTCGGACCGCTCGAGGCTTTGCTTCAATGCATTAACCTCCGCAGTCAGTGCGGCAGAGGTCAGCAGTGCAGCCTGCATTCCCATATTGACATATTTATGTTAGACTCCGCGTATATCTTTTTGGATCCTCAGTTCGGCTTTTCTTTCTGAACACCGAACTAAGCATCAGGAGCTACTGTCTATGCGGTAATATTCGGACGTATCTTAAAAACTTACCTCAAAGCCTGTTAGAAGGCTGGTACAGGCTTCAGTCAGCCCGCTCTTGGCGGACTGAACTTTCTGGATCACCGCACTCATGATAGTGCGGTGCGCCTCGTCGATGGAGGCGCCGTTAAGCGCCTCCTGCAAGCTATCCGGTGCCTCCGGTTGGACGGAGGCCACCGGCGTCGCAGTCTCACCCTTCTTATGAAGGGGCTGCCTGCAGGACTCCGGAACCACTGAAGGTTCCGGTACGGAGTCTGGCACAGGGCCGGACTTAGAGCCCTCTGGGGTTTTGCCCCCTTTGCACCCGGAGTCTGGGAGGTCGCCTTGCGGCGCCTCCAGGACCACCTCCTCCTGGTTGGGCCCCTTTTAGGACTCCACCGCAGTGTCTTCTGCGTCGCGAGGGGAGGAGGCCGTCGGAAGTGAAATGCTATTCACATCCGACGAACCCAGGGAGCCGCTCGACGAAGCGGGAAGCTCATCCTTGGGCGGGCTACATGGTTGTATTCGGCGTTAGAAGACACTATGCAACAAATGAAAAATCATGAGTTATTCTGGAATCCAGACACTTACGATCTCGCCAGGGGCTTGGCCCTCGAGGGCCACTCCTCTTCACCGTCATCGGCGTTGGTGGAGTAGTCCGGAGGAAGGGTCCTTCCCTTCTTGGACCCTCCGGCCTCCCCAGTTGGGGAGGCCTTCCTTTTCTTCTCTCCCCCCGTTGGGGGAGAAGCCTCTTTCTTCTCCTCCTCGTCTTCGTGGGAGGAGTCCGCCTCGGAGTCATCGGATGATGAGTCCGATAACACCTGACGCCGGGAACTCTTTCGAGTTCCCGTGGCCTTCTTCTTGGCCTTCTTCTCCGGCACCACGTGAGGTGCCGGAACCAGCAGCCCCGTTAAGCGGGCGTCCGCTTGGTCTTCTGGCAAAGGAGCCGGACAGTTAACCTGCTCGGACTTCTTCAGCCAGTCCTGTCAAAGGTAAGGGAGTTTAGATCCCACATAGAGTCAGACTATGAAAAAGTGTCCTGTAAAGGGCAAAATAGCTTACCTCGCCGGCTTGACGCTGCGAGCTGAATCCGCGATCTTCGGTAGCGGATGTGGGAGCCTCGGCGCCCTTGAACAGCACCTTCTAGGCATCTTCGTGCGTAGTGTCGAAGAGCCTGCTCAAGGTTCGGTGCTGTGCCGGATAAAACTCCCACAATTTTAAGGCCCGTTGTTGGCACGGGAGGATCCGGCGTATGAGCATGACCTGGACTACGTTGACAAGCTTGAGATTCTTGTTCACCAGCTTTTGGACGCAGGCTTGAAGTCCGGTCAGCTCTTCCGAATCTCCCCACGTTAGGCCCGTCTCTTTCCAGGAAGTGAGCCGTGTGGGGAAACCAGAAGGAATTCGGGGGCCGCCGCCCATTTGGGGTCGCGCGGCTCGGTGATATAGAACCACCCTGATTGCCACCCCTTTATTGTCTCCACAAAGGAGCCCTCGAGCCATAGTACGTTGGCCATCCGGCCCGCCATGGCACCTCCGCACTCCGCTTAGCGGCCGCCCACTACCTTCGGCTTGACATTAAAAATCTTCAGCCATAAGCCAAAGTGGGGCTGGATGCAGAGGAAGGCCTCGCACACGACGATGAACACCGAGATGTTGAGGATGAAGTTCGGGGCCAGATCGTGGAAATCTAGGCCATAGTAGAACATGAGCCCCCGGACAAATGGGTGAAGTGGAAAACCTAGTCCGCAGAGGAAGTGGGTAAGGAACACCATCCTCTCATGGGGCCTGGGGGTAGGAAGGAGCTGCCCCTTGTCGGGGAGCCGATGCGCGATGTCGCTGGATAAGTATCCGACCTTCCGCAGCTTTTTGATTTGTTCCTCCATTACGGAGGAGACCATCCACTTGCCTCCCGCTCTGGACATGGCTGGGGAAGGTTGAGGCGAGATGTGCGGACTTGGGCGCTGGAGCTCGAGTGCGCGGAAATGGATAAGCAAAGGAGGAAGAAGGCGTAGGTAAAAAGGTGGATCCTTATGCCCTTATATGGACGGACGAAACTATGCGTCCCCACCAGCCTGATAAAACTCGCTTATCCCCCAAGCACCATAATCAATGGCGCGGTTGGATTACCCACGGCCGTATTGATGAGAATCCCGGAATAAGGGACACGATCTCTGCTTTAACAAGACGTGCCAAGGAAACCGCCTCGCTAAATGCGCTGAGGTGTGACAGTAAAAACGATTCCAGTAAAAGTTTGGCCGTGGTGTGACGTCACGCTACAGAATATGTCAGCAGATTAAATTTGTGTAAAGATTATTCTCTCTACGGTGGCATGTGGAACTTATTTTGCAGAGCCGAACACTATCCTTGTGTTCAAAATCTTCTATGAAATATTCGGAGGAGGAACCCGCCTTGCAATGCCGAAGATAATATGCGCGCCGGACTCGTCGTCATTGAAGCTTGGTTCAGGGGCTACTGAGGGAGTCCTGGATTAGGGGGTGTTGGGATAGCCGAACTATCACCGTTGCCCGGACTCCTAGACTATGAAGATACAAGACTGAAGACTTGATCCCGTGTCCGGATGGGACTTTCCTTGGCGTGGAAGGCAAGCTTGGTGATACGGATAAGTAGATCTCCTACCATTGTAACCGACTCTGTGTAACCCTAACCCTCTCCGGTGTCTATATAAACCGGAGGGTTTTAGTCCGTAGGACGAACAACAATCATACCATAGGCTAGCTTCTAGGGTTTAGCCTCTTCGATCTCGTGGTAGATCTACTCTTGTACTACCCATATCATCAATATTAATCAAGCAGGAGTAGGGTTTTACCTCCATCGAGAGGGCCCAAACCTGGGTAAAAACATCGTGTCCCTTGTCTCCTGTTGCCATCCGCCTAGACGCATAGTTCGGGAACCCCTACCCGAGATCCGCCGGTTTTGACACCGACACTCAACTTGTTACGAAAGGTTTGCGACATGTTCAAGGAGTTGACTACGATGAGACCTTCTCACCCGTAGCGATGCTTAAGTCTGTCCGAATCATGTTAGAAATTGCCGCATTTTATGATTATGAAAATTTTCAAATGGATGTCAAAACTGCATTCCTTAATGGATATCTTAAAGAAGAGTTGTATATGATGAAACCAGAAGGTTTTGTCGATCCAAAAGGTGCTAACAAAGTGTGCAAGCTCCAGCGATCCATTAATGGACTGGTGCAAGCCTCTCAGAGTTGGAATATACATTTTGATAGTGTGATCAAAGCCTATGGTTTTATACAAACTTTTGGAGAAGTCTGTATTTACAAGAAAGTGAGTGGGAGCTCTGTAGCATTTCTAATATTATATGTGGATGGCATATTGTTGATCGGAAATGATGTAGAATTTTTGGATAACATAAAGGGATACTTGAATAAGAATTTTTCTATGAAAGACCACGGTGAAGCTGCTTATATATTGGGCATCAAGATCTATAGAGATAGATCAAGACGCTTAATTGGACTTTTGATACGTCTCCATTGTATCTATACGTTTTGATTGTTCCATGCCAATATATACAACTTTCATATACTTTTGGCAACTTTTCATATTATTTTTGGGACTAACATATTGATCTAGTGCCCAGTGCCAGTTCCTGTTTGTTGCATATTTTTGTTTCACAGAATATCCATATCAAACGGAATCCAAATGGGATAAAACCGACGGAGAATATTTTTAGAATATTTGGAGAACTATGGAAGAAAAATCCACGCGAGACGGTGCTCGAGGGGGCCACAAGGCATGGGCGCGCCTACCCCCCTCATGGGCCCCCGTAAGGTGGTTGCTGCTCATCTTTGGACGCAAGAAAGCTAATTTTTGGTAAAAATCACGATGAAGATTTCAGGCCAATCGGAGTTACGGATCTCCATATATACCTGAAATGGTGAAAGGGCAGATACCGGGAACGCAGAAACAGAGAGAGACAGAGAGACAGATCCAATATCGGAGGGGCTCTTGCCCCTCCCGGGCCATGGAGACCAAGGACCAGAAGGGAAACCCTTCTCCCATCTAGGGAGGAGGTCAAGGAAGAAGAAGAAGAAGGGGGCCTCTCTCCCCCTCTCTTCCGGTGGCGCCGGAACCCCGCCGGCGGCCATCATCATCATCGCAATCTTCACCAACAACTTCACCGCCATCAACACCAACTCTTCCCCCCTTTATGCAGCGGTGTAACCTCTCTCTTACCCGCTGCAATCTCTACTTAAACATGGTGCTCAACGCTATATATTATTTCCCAATGATGTATGGCTATCCTATGATGTTTGAGTAGATCTGTTTTGTCCTATTGGTTAATTGATGATCGTGACTGGTTTGAGTTGCATGTTTTATTATTGGTGTTGTCCTATGGTGCTCTCCGTGTCGCACAAGCGTGAGAGATCCCCGCTGTAGGGTTTTCAATATGTTCATGATTTGCTTATGGTGGGTGGCGTGAGTGACAGAAGCACAGACCCGAGTAAGTAGGTTGTTTGCGTATGGGAATAAAGAGGACTTGATACTTTAATGCTATGGTTGGGTTTTACCTTAATGATCTTTAGTAGTTGCGGATGCTTGCTAAAGTTCCAATCATAAGTGCATATGATCAAAGAAGAGAAAGTATGTTAGCTTATGCCTCTCCCTCATATAAAATTGCAATAATGATTACCGGTCTAGTTATCGATTGCCTAAGGACAAATAACTTTCTCATGACAAGAAGATCTTTATACGGCCCCTACTTTTTATTTTCGCTCTCTTTATATTCTTGCAAACCTATCCAACAAAACCCACAAAGTACTTCTAGTTTCATACTTGTTCTAGGTAAAGCGAACGTCAAGCGTGCGTAGAGTTGTATCGGTGGCCGATAGAACTTGAGGGAATATTTGTTCTACCTTTAGCTCCTCGTTGGGTTCGACACTCTTACTTATCGAAAGAGGCTACAATTGATCCCCTATACTTGTGGGTTATCAAGACCTTTTTCTGGCGCCGTTGCCGGGGAGCAATAACGTGGGGTGAATATTCTCGTGTGTCTTGTTTGCTATCTCTAAGTAATTTTTATTTGTTGTTCTTAGTTGTTATTTATCTTTAGTTATGGATATGGAACACGAAATACCAAAAAAATTAGGTGTACTTGCTGCTCATGGAGATGGGGAACCTCCTAAAACCCTCGATGCTCAATATGTGAAAAATATTATGTACTACTTTGATAATTCTGAGAAAACCCCATTCAATTTGGTAATGGGAGACACGTTGGATCAACGTGAATACTTTAGGGACTATCGCTTGACTCAAAAAGGGAAACTATTATGGGATCAAATTTATATGTTGAAGTGGTATGCTCAGCAAGTATGCTTGAGTTATGATTATACTTGTCGCTCTAGGATGAAGGCTCCACACCTTCCCTTTTCATGCAAATTTAATGATAATGAAACCTTAGCTTCTTATGCTAACGGTATATATGATTACTATGATGTGGAACAAATAGAAGAACTTATTGCTTTTAAGGGTGCTTATGGAATTGAATCTTTGTTTGAAAAGTATGAAGCTGTTGATGATGATGTTTATAGGCCTGAAAATTTTGCTATATTGAAATGTTGCTATGAGAATTATGAATATAATTCCGATATTAATGCTTTTATTGAGAAAGTCTCCACTATCCAAGAAGAGACTAATATTTTGCAGGAGTCTATGGAAGAAGAAATTGATGAAACTGTGAGCTCATTGGATGAAAAAGATGAGGAGGAGAACGAAGAACAAAAGGAGGAAGAGCGGATTAGCTACCCGTACCCACCTTCTAATGAGAGTAACTCTTCAACTCATACATTGTTTAATTTCCCTTCGTGCTTATCGAAGGATGATTGCTATGATGATTACCATGATCCCTTAAATTTGTTTGAAATATCCCTTTTTTATGAACTTGATGCTTGATATGCTTGTGGCCAAGATGCCAATATGAATTATGCTTATGGAAATGAACTTTCTATAGTCCCTTATGTTAAACATGAAATTGTTGCTATTGCACCCACACATGATAGTCCTATTATATTTTTGAATTCTCCCGAGTACACTATATCGGAGAAGTTTTCTCTTATTAAGGATTATATTGATGGGTTGCCTTTTACCATTGCACATGATGATTTTGATGAATATAATATGCATGTGCTTGCTGCTCCTACTTGCAATTATTATGAGAGAGGAACTATATCTCCACCTCTCTATGTTTCCAACACGAAAAAATTGCAAGAAATTGTTTATACTATGCATTGGCCTTTACTCTGTGTGCATGAATTGTTCTTTTATGACATGCCGATGCATAGGAAGAGAGTTAGACTTTGTCATTACATGATATATGTTGCTTTGTGCTCACTACTAAGTACCAAATCATTGTTAATTAAAATTGGCTTTGATATACCTTGGGATCCGGGTGGATTCACTACTTGAGCACTATATGCCTAGCTTAATGGCTTTAAAGAAAGCGCTGACAGGGAGACAACCCGGAAGTTTTAGAGAGTCATTTATTTTCTGTTGAGTGCTTCCATATAGTTTAAAAACAACAAAAATAAAGAGGGGAACCCAAAACTTTTTCAAAAAGAAAAGCGAAAGTGAGAAAGACAAGCATTGTTGAAGTGGGAGCTAGCCTTGAACTTTGTTCATGCTCACGGAAACTTTGTGAATCTTGATTATAGAAACTTTTTAACAAAAATAATTATCTCCTTGTACAATACCATTGTATTATAAAAATAATGTGCCAAGGTTTGCCTTTAGGATGTTTACAATGCTTGTTGGTTTGTCCGGTGCAGGACAGAAACTTTGGCTTAGTGCATGATTCTTAGTTTTTTACCGGAACGTCAAATGGTTCTGACTCTTTTCGCACTGTCTTTCTATACAAATTATTTTTTTTCCTAATTTTGGCAGAAGTATGGTGAATGTTCAGATTGTTACAGACTGTTCTGTTTCTTTTCCACCTGGGCAGACGAAAATGTACAGGCAAGCATTGTGATGAAACGGAGACCAATCAATGCGCTCATGTGATTGTATTATAAGGAATGTTTAATTACATCACCAGGCCAGACACTGTTTATGAACCGGCCGGGACTCTGTAAGTCGTAGGGCGTTGACCCGTGTATATAAGGGGACGACCTGCGACGGCTTAGGGCAAGAATCATCAGATCGAGAGCCGGGCATAGCGTGTTTTGCTCCTTGGTTATCGAAACCCCAATAATCCCATCCACAACTAGACGTAGGCTTTTACCTTCATCGTAAGGGGCCGAACTAGTATAAACCCTCGTGTCCTTTGTCCCGATTAACCCCTTTAAGCTTCCTAGTTTCGATGGCTCCATGTTTAAGTCCTTGCAAGAGGACATCTGCCGTGACAATTCCACGACAGTTGGCGCCCACCGTGGGGCTAGCGCATGGTGGATTTGAGTTCTTGAAGGGCAACTTCGAAGGGCTCAAGGGATACGTTGTGGGCCAGATGACCAAGAGTCGTCGCGGCAAGATCTACATCGACGATGAAGGCTGGGGCCCCGATGCCGACTCAATTGAGTACGGATACCGGGTCCTCTTCGGCGGAATCCGCATCTTCATTGGCAAGATAGGTGAGCCGGGCCCTGAGCTGGAGATCTGCATCGACATCATCGAGACGGCTCAGCGTGCGAGACCTGCCCGAGCTCAACCTGCCATGAAGCGTGCCTTCGTGGGTTGCATCCACGGAGGAGAACTTTCTGAAGGGTCCGTGGATGGTGGTGAGACGGCCATCGGCTCTGACGGTGATTCGTCCACTGGTGAGATAGACTTGTTGTATCTATTACAAGATGGTAAGCTTGGGGGCTGTTCTGATGGCAGCAGTATTTAGGACCCCTTTGAGCCGCCCAACAGAGTGGGAATCTTCATGGCCGGTATGCAACCCAGGGCAGAACTCTACAGCTGCGGGTACGATGACTGACGGGTCAGCGGCTGGCGAGACAGGAGGCCCGGCACGTCCGCCGGCTCAGGTGCTGATAGAGCTCACAAATCATCTAATGGCCCTGTTAACCACCACAGTTAACCCAGCAGATAAGGACACGCATGACGCGGAGGTGACCTGGGTACGCGAGGAGATTGCCCGGGCCAAGGAGACCCTGGCAGCTGAGGACACCAAGTTGGCTGCGGAACGGACGGCTTTGGATGCGCGGGCATAGCAACTCCAATCAGAGGCCTTTCAGTTAACAATGCACATGAATGCGTCTAATGAGGTGATGAGGAGAAGGCATCAATCCCGTCTCCCACCGAATTATGACGCTCGAAACCTCTTCAATACGCCTGGCGCTGGCCCTAGTAACCCGCCTGCGGCGACTCCGGGTCAGCCTCAGGTGATGGAACCCCCTCGTATGAACACTGCTCCCCCTCAGAATGTACCAACACCGCCGGGTCATTTTTAACCCACTGGAAAACCTAATAGCCGCGTCTGCACGATTGGCGGCTCTCCCAGCCGAGGGCGACTCTCCAGCGGAGATTGAGACACGACGGGTCAGAGAGCTCCTCCAGACGGCTTTGGCTCACCAGGAAACTTATTCCTATAGTCGAGACAGGATCCATGCAACTCCTCGTCCAAACCGGAGTCCGAGTTATAGTAGACACATGGAATCAGCGGCTATGTCAAGTAACACCCAGCGCTGTGACCAGCCAGGTGGATATCACCCAGTGCAGGACAAGATACATCAAGAGGCGAAACGAGCAGCTCGGCAGGCAGCGGAGCAGGCGGCTCACCAGGCTTTTCCGGCTTTCCCAGCGGCTTCCATGGAGGCTGGTGTGGCTACAAGAACCAGAGGAGTCCCTTGTTTGGTGCCGACTCTGCGTAATGAGCGCTTGCCTAAAGATTTCAAAGGGCCTCGAAAGGTGCCAAATTAGACGGCCGATTTACAGCTAAGGGCATGGATTGAAAGCTATGAGATGGCCATGGAACTGCTGGAGGTCAGCGATGCAGCGATGGCTAAGTATTTTACCATGATGTTGGATGGAATCGCTCGCACTTGGCTCAAGGGGCTCCCACCTAATTCCATCGGGTCATGGGCAGAGTTAAAGGCTCGTTTCATTCAGAACTTTAAAGACACCTGCAAGCAGCCCATGTCAATTGTGGATTTGACCAACTGTAAGCAGGAGGAAGGTGAGTCTACAACCCATTGGGTGCACCAGGTCAAGGAGATAATACATTCATCGGATAAGATGGATGTCGGGTCTACAGTCCTGATGTTGGAAAGGAATTGCCGTTTTGAACCCTTAAAGCAGAAGTTAGGCCGGCTCAAGCATGATTGCAGCGGCATGGGGCAGCTAATGGTGGCTCTAGTTAAGTATGCCGACTCCGATAGTACCAAGGACCCCACATCTGATGAGGAGAAGATAGGGAAGGGAAAAAGAAATGGCAATGGAAAGGGTCATCAGCATAACCCGGCGGGTCAAGGCGACAATAAACGTAAGGCTCATGGTAACCCGGAGTTTGTGGCGAATACCAATGCATAGGACAACAATCAATGACGCAAGAGGAGGCCACTCCCTCGGTCTGGCGGGTCAGGTCCTAGTCTTGAGCAGTTACTCAATGAGCCTTGTCCGAAACACGACACTTGGGAGAAGCCGGCCACTCACCTGTGGAAGGACTGTGCGATCATGAAGGCTTTTTAAAATTATAACCCGTTTGATGGTGGCCATGGGTCGAGCGGAAATTCAGGTGGTGGCGGTTTTCATGGCCCTGGTGTCGGCTCAAACTCCGGCTTTCAAGGAAATCAAGGCGGTTTCATCAGTCATCCGGACAAGGAGGAGGACAACAGCAGCAACAGCAGACTGGTTATCAGAGTAACCTGAAGCAGCTGAGTAGTGGCCAATATCATGTATTTACCACTAGCTTGTGCAAGCGGAATCAGAAGCTTCATAAGAGGGCCGTGAACGCCGTTGATCCGGCAGTACCTCGTTATCTAAGGTGGATGGAACAGCCGATTGTGTGGAGCTGGGAGGATCATCCCCCAGGGTTGACAATCCGGGTCAACTAGCCTTGGTGGTGGCACCACAGGTCGGTGGTTATAAGTTCACTAAGGTGCTTATGGACGGGGGCAGCAACATCAACATCCTTTATTATGAGACCTTTCGTCGCATGGGGCTAACGGACAAGGAGCTTAAAACATCCAATACTGTTTTCCATGGAGTGGTGCCTAGTAAGTCAGCATACCCAGTCGGTAAAATTGAGTTGGAGGTAGCCTTTGGAGATGAATATGACTCTAGGGCTGAGAAGTTAACCTTTGAAGTGGTCAAGATCAAGAGCCTATATCATGCTCTGTTTGGGGGCCGGCTTATGCTAAGTTCATGGCGTGGCTGTGTTATGTATATTTGCAGCTCAAGATGCCGGGTTACAAGGGCACCATCACGGTTCATGGAAGCCGAAAGATAGCCTTAGAGTGTGAAGAAGGTGACGCTGCTTATGCTGAATATGTCTATACTGCAGAGGAGTTGAAGCTTTATAAAGACAACATTGACCCGGCAGATATGACATCTTTGAAAAAGCCAACCACGGAGCATGACCCGGTTATGAAGTTTAAACCGGCGGATGATACTAAGCTTGTTGATTTTACTCCGGGTGATTCATCTAAACAGTTTAGCATCAGTGCCAACTTGGATCCTAAATAGGAAAGCGCGCTCATTGAGTTCATCCATGAGAACCGGGACATCTTTGCATGGAAACTGAAAGTGCAACTATCCCTAGGTGGTTTTGGTAATTCATAACAACATATAGCTCATTGAGCTAATGCTATTCCAAGACTATTATTTCAGGAAAGCTCAATGAATGGCATGGCATGGATGATGAAAGTGGATCCCTCAAAATACTAAGGACAAAGGATTGGCTCAAGCTAAAAGGCTCAAGACTCTTCATTTTACATTTTAGTGATCCAAGATCACATTGAGTCTATAGGAAAAGCCAATACTATCAAGGAGGGATGAGGTGTTGCTTAATGAGCCTCTTGCTTCATGTGCTTTGTGATATGCTCCAAAACCCTCAACTACTTTCCCACATCCACAAATGACCTAAACCCAAAGCCAAAATCGGTCACACCGATTCTTCTAATCCGGCGCCACCGATTCCTAAGTCATAGCCACTGCCACAAACCCTAAGCAAATCGGTCTTACCGATAGGGACCTCGGTCTCACTGAGATGGGATTGTAATCTCTCTGTTTCCCTTCGTAATGTTTTGGTCTAACCAAAGTGAGCAATCGGTCCCACCGAGATTGCAATGTAAACTCTCTGTTTCCCTTTTGTAACATTTCGGTCTCACCGAAAAGAGCAAATTGGTCCCACCGGGTTTACCTGACCAACTCTCTGGAAAGCTTATTACCAAAATTGGTTTCACCGAGTTTGTGTAATCGGTCTTACCGAGATTTCGTTATGCCCTAACCCTAACCGAATCGGTCTCACCGAGATGCATGTCGGTCCCACCGAAATCACTAACGGTCACTAGGTTTACTGAATCGGTCCGACCGAGTTTGTTGATTCGGTCCCACCGAGTTTGGTAAATTGTGTGTAACGGTTAGATTTTGTGTGGAGGCTATATATACCCCTCCACCTCCTCTTCATTCGTGGAGAGAGCCATTAGAACGAACCTACACTTCCAACTTACCATTTCTGAGAGAGAACCACCTACTCATGTGTTGAGGCCAAGATATTCCATTCCTACCATATGAATCTTTATCTAAAGCCTTCCCGAAGTTGCTTTCCACTCAAACCCTCTTTCCACCAAATCCAAATCCTATGAGAGAGAGTTGAGTGTTGGGGAGACTATCATTTGAAGCACAAGAGCAAGGAGTTCATCATCAATGCACCATTTGTTACTTCTTGGAGAGTGGTGTCTCCTAGATTGGCTAGGTGTCACTTGGGAGCCTCCGACAAGATTGTGGAGTTGAACCAAGGAGTTTGTAAGGGCAAGGAGATCGCCTACTTCGTGAAGATCTACCGCTAGTGAGGCAAGTCCTTCGTGGGCGACGGCCATGGTGGGATAGACAAGGTTGCTTCTTCGTGGACCCTTCGTGGGTGGAGCCCTCCGTGGACTCGCGCAGCCGTTACCCTTCGTGGGTTGAAGTCTCCATCAACGTGGATGTACGATAGCACCACCTATCGGAACCACGCCAAAACATCCGTGTCTCCAATTGCGTTTGAATCCTCAAAACCCTTCCCTTTACTTTCTTGCAAGTTGCGTGCTTTAATTTTCGCTACCTATATACTCTTTGCATGCTTGCTTGTATAGTGTGATGATTGCTTGACTTGTCCTAAAGTAGCTAAATCTGCCAAACTCTAAAATTGGGAAAAGGTTAAGTTTTTATTGGTCAAGTAGTCTAATCACCCCCCTCTAGACATACTTCAAGGTCCTACAAGTGGTATCAGAGCTTTGGTCTCCATTTGCTTTGATTTCCATAGCTTTTGGTGGTCATAGCCTTGGTTTCACAACCAAGGAGAGTATGGCGTCTAGCGAGGGAAATTATCACCGTAGAGGTCCTTACTTTGATGGTACTAATTTTGCTAGTTGGACGCATAAGATGAAAATGCATATTCTCGGACATAACCCGCCGTTTGGGCAATTATTTGTATTGGCTTGCAAGGTGAATTCTTTGATGGGAGAGAACCAAACCATGAAGCTAATGCGGAAGAATTGAAGATGCTGCAATACAATGCTCAAGCTTGTGATATCATCTTCAACGGATTGTGCCTCGAAGAATTCAACAAAATTAGCCGTCTTGAGAATGCAAAGAAAATTTGGGATACTTTGATTGATATGCATGAATGTACCGAGTCCATCAAGGAATCCAAGTTGGATGTGCTCCAAAGTCAGCTTGACAAGTTCAAAATGAAGGATGGTGAAGGTGTCACTGAAATGTACTCTAGGCTTGCACTTATCACAAATGAGATTGCCGGCTTAGGGAGTGAAGAGATGACCGACAAATTCATCATCAAGAAGATCCTAAGAGCATTGGATGGAAAGTATGATTGTTGGAAATATGCCCTAGAGGCAATAATAAAAGGATTATTATATTTCAATGTTCATGATAATTGTCTTTTGTTCATGCTATAACTGTATTATCCGGAAATCGTAATACACGTGTGAACACTTAGACCCAATGAGTCCCTAGTGAGCCTCTAGTTGACTAGCTCGTTATGATCAATAGATAGTCATGGTTTCCTGACTATGGACATAGGATGTCGTTGATAACGGGATCACATCATTAGGAGAATGATGTGATGGACAAGACCCAATCATAAGCATAGCATAAAAGATCGTATAGTTCGTTTGCTAGAAGCTTTGCCAATGTCAAGTATCTATTCCTTCGACCATGAGATCGTGTAACTCCCGGTTACCGTAGGAGTGCCTTGGGTGTATCAAACGTCACAACGTAACTGGGTGACTATAAAGGTGCATTACAGGTATCTCCGAAAGTATCTGTTGGGTTGACACGGATCGAGACTGGGATTTGTCACTCCGTATAACGGAGAGGTATCTCTGGGCCCACTCGGTAATGCATCATCATAATGAGCTCAATGTGACCAAGGTGTTGGCCACGGGATCATGCATTACGGTACGAGTAAAGTGACTTGCCGGGTAACGAGACTGAACAAGGTATTGGGATACCGACGATCGAGTCTCGGGCAAGTAACGTACCGATTGACAAAGGGAATTGTATACAGGGTTTGATCGAATCCTCGACATCGTGGTTCAACCGATGAAATCATCGAGGAGCATGTGGGAGCCAACATGGATATCCAGACCCCGCTGTTGGTTATTGCCCGAGAGTCGTCTCGGTCATGTCTGCGTGTCTCCCGAACCCGTAGGGTCTACACACTTAAGGTTCGGTGACGCTAGGGTTAGTAGGAAGTCAAGTATGTGACTACCGAATGATGTTCGGAGTCCCGGATGAGATCCCGGACGTCACGAGGAGTTCCGGAATGGTCCGGAGGTAAAGATTTATATATGGGAAGTCCTGTTTCGGGCATCGGGACAAGTTTCGGGGTTATCGGTATTGTACCGGGACCACCGGAGGGGTCCCGGGGGCCCACCGGGTGGGGCCACCTGCCCCGGGGGGCCACATGGGCTGTAGGGGGTGCGCCTTGGCCTGCATGGGCCAAGGGCACCAGCCCCACATAGGCCCATGCGCCTAGGGTTCAAGGGGGCAAGAGTCCTAGGAGGGGAAGGCACCTCCTAGGTGCCTTGGGGGGGAGGGAAACCCCCCTTGGCCGCCGCCCCCCTAGGAGATTGGATCTCCTAGGGCCGGCCACCCCCCCCTTGGCCCTCATATATATAGTGGGGGAGAGGAGGGACTTCAAACCTTGAGTCCTTGGCCTTTGGTTGCCTCCTTCTCCCTCCCCAACACCTCTCCTCCTTCGTTGTGTGCTCGGCGAAGCCCTGTCGGAGTACTGCTTCTCCACCATCACCACGCCGTCGTGCTGCCGGTGGAGCTGTCTTCCTCAACCTCTCCTTCCCCCTTGCTGGATCAAGAAGGAGGAGACGTCGCTCGTCCCGTACGTGTGTTGAACACGGAGGTGCTGTCCGTTCAGCACTTGGCATCGGTGATCTGAATCACGTTCGAGTACGACTCCATCATCACCTTGCAAGCTTCCGCACGCGATCTACAAGTGGTATGTAGATGCAAGCTCTCTCCCATGACTCGTTGCTTAGATGAACTCATAGATGGATCTTGGTGAAGCCGTAGGAAAAATTTTAATTTTCTGCAACGTTCCCCAACAGTGGCATCATGAGCTAGGTCTATGCGTAGTTCTCTAATGCACGAGTAGAACACAATTTGTTGTGGGCGTTGATCTTGTCATCTTACTTGCCTCTACTAGTCTTTTCTTGCTCAACGGTATTGTGGGATGAAGCGGCCCGGACCAACCTTACACGTACGCTTACGTGAGACCGGTTCCACCGACTGACATGCACTAGTTGCATAAGGTGGCTGGCGGGTGTCTGTCTCTCCCACTTTAGTTGGAGCGGAATCGATGAACAAGGCCCTTATGAAGGGTAAATAGAAGTTGACAAAATCACGTTGTGGTGATTCGTAGGTAAGAAAACGTTCTTGCTAGAACCCAATCGCAGCCACGTAAAAGATGCAACAACAACTAGAGAACGTCTAACTTGTTTTTGCAGCGATTGATCATGTGATGTGATATGGCCAGAAGTTGTGATGAATGTTGAATTGTGATGTATGAGATCATGTTCTTGTAATAGGATTCACGACTTGCATGTCGATGAGTATGACAACCGGCAGGAGCCATAGGAGTTGTCTTTATTTTTTGTATGACCTGCGTGTCATTGAAGAACGCCATGTAAACTACTTTACTTCATTACTAAACGCGTTAGTCATAGAAGTAGAAGTAGTCGTTGGCGTGACAACTTCATGAAGACACGATGATGGAGATCATGATGATGGAGATCATGGTGTCAAGCCGGTGACAAGATGATCATGGAGCCCCGAAGATGGAGATCAATGGAGCTTGATGATATTGGCCATATCATGTCACAACCATATAATTGCATGTGATGTTTATTATGTTTATGCATCTTGTTTACTTAGGACGACGGTAGTAAATAAGATGATCCCTTACAAAATTTCAAGAAGTGTTCTCCCCTAACTGTGCACCGTTGCTACAGTTCGTCGTTTCTAAGCACCACGTGATGATCGGGTGTGATGGATCCTTACGTTCACATACAACGGGTGTAAGACAGTTTTACACAGCGAAAACACTTAGGGTTAACTTGACGAGCCTAGCATGTGCAGACATGGCCTCGGAACACGGAGACCGAAAGGTCGAACACGAGTCGTATGGAAGATACGATCAACATAAAGATGTTCACCGACGATGACTAGTCCGTCTCACGTGATGATCGGACACGGGCTAGTCGACTCGGATCGTGTAACACTTAGATGACTAGAGGGATGTCTAATCTAAGTGGGAGTTCATAATTTTGATTAAGAACTTTATTATCATGAACTTAGTCTAAAACCTTTGCAAATATGTATTGTAGATCAATGGCCAACGCTCATGTCAACATGAACTTCAACGCGTTCCTAGAGAAAACCAAGCTGAAAGATGATGGCAGCAACTATACGGACTGGGTCCGAAACCTGAGGATCATCCTCATAGCTGCCAGGAAGCAATATGTCCTAGAAGGACCGCTAGGTGCCGCTCCCGTCCCAGAGAACCAAGACGTTATGAACGCTTGGCAAACTCGTGCTGATGATTACTCCCTCGTTCAGTGCGGCATGCTTTACAGCTTAGAACCGGGGCTCCAAAAGCGTTTTGAGCATCACGGAGCATATGAGATGTTCGAAGAGCTGAAACTAGTTTTCCAAGCTCATGCCCGGGTCGAGAGATATGATGTCTCCGACAAGTTCTACAGTTGTAAGATGGAGGAGAACAGTTCTGTCAGTGAACACATCCTGAAGATGTCTGGGTTGCACGCACGTATGACCCAGTTGAACATTAACCTCCCAGATGAGGCGGTCATTGACAGAATCCTCCAGTCGCTCCCACCAAGCTACAAGAGCTTTGTGATGAACTACAACATGCAGGGGATGGTAAAGACCATTCCTGAAGTGTTCTCGATGCTGAAGTCAGCAGAGGCTGAAATCAAGAAAGAACATCAAGTGTTGATGGTCAATAAGACCACTAAGTTCAAGAAGGGCAAGGGTAAGAAGAACTTCAAGAAGGACGGCAAAGATGTTGCCGCGCCCGGTAAGCCTGTTGCCGGGAAGAAGTCAAAGAATGGACCCAAGCCTGAGACTGAGTGCTTTTATTGCAAGGGGAAGGGGCACTGGAAGCGGAACTGCCCCAAATACTTAGCGGATAAGAAGGCCGGCAACACCAAAGGTATATTTGATATACATGTAATTGATGTGTACCTTACCAGTACTCGAAGTAACTCCTGGGTATTTGATACCGGTGCCGTTGCTCACATATGTAACTCACAGCAGGAGCTGCGGAATAAACGGAGACTGGCGAAGGACGAGGTGACGATGCGCGTCGGGAATAGCTCCAGGGTCGATGTGATCGCCGTCGGCACGCTGCCTCTACATTTACCTACGGGATTAGTTTTAAACCTCAATAATTGTTGTTTAGTGCCAAGTTTGAGCATGAACATTGTATCTGGATCTCGTTTAATACGAGATGGCTACTCATTTAAGTCTGAGAATAATGGTTGTTCGATTTATATGAGAGATATGTTTTATGGTCATGCTCCGATGGTCAATGGTTTATTCTTGATGAATCTCGAGCGTAATATTACACATGTTCATAGTGTGGATGCCAAAAGATGTAAAGTTGATAACGATAGTCCCACATACTTGTGGCACTGCCGCCTTGGTCACATTGGTGTCAAGCGCATGAAGAAGCTCCATGCTGATGGACTTTTAGAGTCTCTTGATTATGAATCATTTGACACATGCGAACCTTGCCTCTTAGGCAAAATGACCAAGACTCCGTTCTCCGGAACAATGGAGCGAGCAACCAACTTGTTGGAAATCATACACACCGATGTGTGCGGTCCAATGAGCGTTGAGGCTCGCGGAGGATATCGTTATGTTCTCACTCTCACTGACGACTTGAGTAGATATGGGTATGTCTACTTAATGAAACACAAGTCTGAGACCTTTGAAAAGTTCAAGGAATTTCAGAGTGAGGTAGAGAATCAACATGACCGTAAGATAAAGTTCCTACGATCAGATCGTGGGGGCGAATACTTAAGTCACGAATTTGGTACACACTTAAGAAAATGTGGAATCGTTTCACAACTCACGCCGCCTGGAACACCTCAGCGAAACGGTGTGTCCGAACGTCGTAATCGCACTCTATTGGATATGGTGCGGTCTATGATGTCTCTTACCGATTTACCGCTATCATTTTGGGGATACGCTCTAGAGACAGCTACATTCACTTTAAATAGGGCACCGTCTAAATCCGTTGAGACGACACCGTATGAATTATGGTTTGGGAAGAAACCTAAGCTGTCGTTTCTAAAAGTTTGGGGATGCGATGCTTATGTCAAGAAACTTCAACCTGAAAAGCTCGAACCCAAGTCGGAAAAATGCGTATTCATAGGATACCCTAAGGAAACTGTCGGGTATACCTTCTACTTAAGATCCGAAGGCAAGATCTTTGTTGCCAAGAACGGATGCTTTCTGGAGAAAGAGTTTCTCTCGAAAGAAGTAAGTGGGAGGAAAGTAGAACTCGATGAAGTACTACCTCTCGAACGGGAAAGTGGTGCAGCGCAGGAAACCATTCCTGTAATGCCCACACCAACTGAAGAGGAAAATGTTGATGATGATCAAGGTACTTCAGATCTAGTTGCTACTGAATTTCGAAGGTCCACAAGGACACGTTCTGCACCAGAGTGGTACGGCAACCCTGTCATGGAAATCATGTTGCTGGACAACAATGAACCTTCGAACTATGAAGAAGCAATGGCGGGCCCGGATTCCAACAAATGGCTTGAGGCCATGAAATCCGAGATAGGATCCATGTATGAAAACAAAGTATGGACTTTGACAGACTTGCCCGATGATCGGCGAGCGATAGAAAATAAATGGATTTTTAAGAAGAAGACGGACGCGGATGGTAATGTTACCATCTATAAAGCTCGACTTGTCGCTAAGGGTTATCGACAAGTTCAAGGGATTGACTACGACGAGACATTCTCTCCCGTGGCGAAGCTTAAGTCCGTCCGAATCATGTTAGCAATTGCCGCATACTATGATTATGAGATATGGCAGATGGACGTCAAAACGGCATTCCTTAATGGACATCTTAAGGAAGAGCTGTATATGATGCAGCCGGAAGGTTTTGTCGTTCCTCAGAACGCTAACAAAGTATGCAGGCTCCAGCGATCCATTTATGGACTGGTGCAAGCATCTCGGAGTTGGAACATTCGCTTTGATGAGATGATCAAAGCGTTTGGGTTTACGCAGACTTATGGAGAAGCCTGCGTTTACAAGAAAGTGAGTGGGAGCTCTGTAGCATTTCTCCTATTATATGTAGATGACATACTCTTGATGGGAAATGATACGAAACTCCTGGACAGCATTAAGGCCTACTTGAACAAGTGTTTTTCAATGAAGGACCTTGGAGAAGCTGCTTATATATTAGGCATCAAGATCTATAGAGATAGATCGAGACGCCTCATAGGTCTTTCACAAAGCACATACCTTGATAAGATTTTGAAGAGGTTCAAAATGGATCAGTCCAAGAAGGGGTTCTTGCCTATGTTACAAGGTGTGAGATTGAGCTTGGCTCAGTCACCGACCACGGCAAAAGATAAAGAAGAGATGAGTGTCATCCCCTATGCTTCAGCCATAGGATCTATTATGTATGCCATGCTGTGTACCAGACCCGATGTAAACCTTGCCGTAAGTTTGGTTGCAAGATACCAAAGTAACCCCGGCAAGGAACACTGGACAGCGGTCAAGAATATCCTGAAGTACCTGAAAAGGACAAAGGACATGTTTCTCGTTTATGGAGGAGATGAAGAGCTCGTCGTAAAGGGTTACGTCGACGCTAGCTTCGACTCAGATCTGGATGACTCTAAGTCACAAACCGGATACGTGTATATGTTGAATGGTGGAGCAGTAAGCTGGTGCAGCTGCAAGCAGAGCGTCGTGGCGGGATCTACATGTGAAGCGGAGTACATGGCAGCCTCGGAGGCAGCGCATGAAGCGATTTGGATGAAGGAGTTCATCACCGACCTAGGAGTCATACCCAATGCGTCGGGGCCGATCAAACTCTTCTGTGACAACACTGGAGCTATTGCCCTTGCCAAGGAGCCCAGGTTTCACAAGAAGACCAGGCACATCAAGCGTCGTTTCAACTCCATCCGTGAAAATGTTCAAGATGGAGACATAGAGATTTGCAAAGTGCACACGGATCTGAATGTCGCAGATCCGTTGACTAAACCTCTCTCGCGTGCAAAACATGATCAACACCAGAACTCTATGGGTGTTCGATTCATCACAATGTAACTAGATTGGTGACTCTAGTGCAAGTGGGAGACTGTTGGAAATATGCCCTAGAGGCAATAATAAAAGGATTATTATATTTCAATGTTCATGATAATTGTCTTTTGTTCATGCTATAACTGTATTATCCGGAAATCGTAATACACGTGTGAACACTTAGACCCAATGAGTCCCTAGTGAGCCTCTAGTTGACTAGCTCGTTATGATCAATAGATAGTCATGGTTTCCTGACTATGGACATAGGATGTCGTTGATAACGGGATCACATCATTAGGAGAATGATGTGATGGACAAGACCCAATCATAAGCATAGCATAAAAGATCGTATAGTTCGTTTGCTAGAAGCTTTGCCAATGTCAAGTATCTATTCCTTCGACCATGAGATCGTGTAACTCCCGGTTACCGTAGGAGTGCCTTGGGTGTATCAAACGTCACAACGTAACTGGGTGACTATAAAGGTGCATTACAGGTATCTCCGAAAGTATCTGTTGGGTTGACACGGATCGAGACTGGGATTTGTCACTCCGTATAACGGAGAGGTATCTCTGGGCCCACTCGGTAATGCATCATCATAATGAGCTCAATGTGACCAAGGTGTTGGCCACGGGATCATGCATTACGGTACGAGTAAAGTGACTTGCCGGGTAACGAGACTGAACAAGGTATTGGGATACCGACGATCGAGTCTCGGGCAAGTAACGTACCGATTGACAAAGGGAATTGTATACAGGGTTTGATCGAATCCTCGACATCGTGGTTCAACCGATGAAATCATCGAGGAGCATGTGGGAGCCAACATGGATATCCAGACCCCGCTGTTGGTTATTGCCCGAGAGTCGTCTCGGTCATGTCTGCGTGTCTCCCGAACCCGTAGGGTCTACACACTTAAGGTTCGGTGACGCTAGGGTTAGTAGGAAGTCAAGTATGTGACTACCGAATGATGTTCGGAGTCCCGGATGAGATCCCGGACGTCACGAGGAGTTCCGGAATGGTCCGGAGGTAAAGATTTATATATGGGAAGTCCTGTTTCGGGCATCGGGACAAGTTTCGGGGTTATCGGTATTGTACCGGGACCACCGGAGGGGTCCCGGGGGCCCACCGGGTGGGGCCACCTGCCCCGGGGGGCCACATGGGCTGTAGGGGGTGCGCCTTGGCCTGCATGGGCCAAGGGCACCAGCCCCACATAGGCCCATGCGCCTAGGGTTCAAGGGGGCAAGAGTCCTAGGAGGGGAAGGCACCTCCTAGGTGCCTTGGGGGGGAGGGAAACCCCCCTTGGCCGCCGCCCCCCTAGGAGATTGGATCTCCTAGGGCCGGCCACCCCCCCCTTGGCCCTCCTATATATAGTGGGGGAGAGGAGGGACTTCAAACCTTGAGTCCTTGGCCTTTGGTTGCCTCCTTCTCCCTCCCCAACACCTCTCCTCCTTCGTTGTGTGCTCGGCGAAGCCCTGTCGGAGTACTGCTTCTCCACCATCACCACGCCGTCGTGCTGCCGGTGGAGCTGTCTTCCTCAACCTCTCCTTCCCCCTTGCTGGATCAAGAAGGAGGAGACGTCGCTCGTCCCGTACGTGTGTTGAACACGGAGGTGCTGTCCGTTCAGCACTTGGCATCGGTGATCTGAATCACGTTCGAGTACGACTCCATCATCACCTTGCAAGCTTCCGCACGCGATCTACAAGTGGTATGTAGATGCAAGCTCTCTCCCATGACTCGTTGCTTAGATGAACTCATAGATGGATCTTGGTGAAGCCGTAGGAAAAATTTTAATTTTCTGCAACGTTCCCCAACAATGATACCGTTGCACATTGATCCAAATGATGCCAAACTACAAAGATCTCAAGCCAACGGAAGTCATTGGAAGAATTGTTGCTCATGAGATGTCACTCAAGGATAAGGAGGAACTTCACGACAAGTCAAGTGGTGCTTACAAAGACTCAAGTGAAGCCCCCACATCATCAAGTGAGAAACAAACCTTCAATGAAGAATTGAGCTTAATGGTGAAGAACTTCAACAAATTCTATAAGAGTAGAACCAAAGAGAGAAGCTCCAAGTCAAGGTCCTATCATGACAAAAGATCTTCTAGTCGAGAGCGCAATTGCTATAATTGTGGGAGGCCTGGACACTACTCCAATGAGTGTACGGCACCCTACAAAAGAAGAGAAGATTCTCCAAAAAGAAGAAGCAAAAGAGAAGAATCACCACCAAGAGAGAGGAGGAGTAGAGATGATCGTTATGAACAAAGACCCTCACGGAGAAGCAAGGATTCGGAAAGGAAGGACAAGTCATCAAGGATCTACACAAAACAAAGACATCAAGCTCATGTTGGTGAATGGGTATCCGGCTCCGACTCCGACAATCATTCCGAGAGAAGCTATCACTCCGACTCCGAATATACTCAAGATGAAGGTGTTGCCGGCTTAGCACTTGTGTCAACCAACTCCTACGACATATTTGATTCACCAAATGAAGGTGTTGGAAGATGCTTCATGGCCAAAGGTCCAAAGGTAACACATCCTGAGTATGTTGATTTCAATAGTGATGAAGACGACTTGCTTGTGGATGATGATTTACTTGTTGACAACTCTAGTGATGAATACTATGATGAAATGTCAATTAATCATGCTAATCAAATGAATGACAATGATAAGGAGAAAATTGAGCTTCTAACTAAAGAACTAGACACTCTTAAGTTGCCTCATGAAACTATCTTTGAAGATCATCGAGAACTTTTAAGTGCTCATGAGAAGTTGCGCTTTGAAAAGCCAATCTTGAGCAAGAGCATGAGTTCTTAAAGGCAATCAATGATGATCTCCGCAAGAAAAGTTCTTCTTACATTGCCAAGCGTTTACTCTTATCTACTTACATGCCTCAAGTCAAGTCTAGTAATAAGTACAAGAAAGATACTTCCACTAGTAGTAACAATAACAATGTCAAATCCAATATTGTTGCCTCTAGTAGTTCTCTTGATTCCACTAATGATTCTCTTAGCCAAGTTACACTTGAGCAAGAAAATAGTTTATTGAAGGGAATTATAGAGAAAGGTGTCTACAAGAGCCTTGCCGGGAGTAAGCAATTCGAGGAAATTGTACGCAAGCAAGGAAGGCACCGGAAGAATCAAGGTGTTGGTTTTGAACGAAAGTTCAATGCCAATGGAGTTGAGTGGGAAGAAGATCAATACCCCAAGACGAAGTTTGTTCCTCAATAAGAGAAGTATGATCCTATTTCCTTCGAGGGAACACAAGCTCAAGATGATCTTCCTCCACAAGACCACAAGAACAAAGGCAAGGACAAGCTTCAAGAAGAGATTGATGCATTTGAAGAAGCACCTAAGGTCTCGGTCAAGTGGATTCCCAAGACTACGTCAAGTTCTACTTCATCAAGTACAACTACAACTCCAAGGATTCCCATCAAGATGATGTGGATCCCGAAGAAGAAGAACTAGAGAGTTCTTGAGGGTGACTCCACCAACATTCTTCACTCATATCATCATGGCAAGAACAAGTGCAATCAACTTCCACATCTTGCACTAGTTCAAGGAGTCACAAACCCTCATGTTGGTAAGGCAAGGGACAAGGTAACCTAATGTTTTCATGGACATCATCTTATGTGTGCATCACTCTATGTCTATGAATATTCTTGTTTGTTCCTTGTGGGACTAACCCATGTAGGTAAGTTGAAAGTGCAACTCACTCCAAAGGATTGCTCCAAATGATCTACATCAACATTGAGCATCCACATCTTCAACACCTACATGAAGTCATCATCGACAAAACCCAAGGTTAGTTCATCCCTCTAAGGGGAGATCTCACATCTAGGGGGAGCTTAACTCTAAGAATTGAGTCAAAGCAACTCTAATGGTGTGAACACATCAATGCATTATGTAAAAGTGGTAACCCCACTTGAGCTTAAACGATGAGTATGACCTATGATCAAATGTTCTCATTTGACTCCTAAGTCAATATACTCATATATAGATGACCTAGTCATCGCCAATTGTTTGATAGATGCTAGAATTGGTTGTGCATGCTTTGCCACATATTTCATTTGCCATCTTATTGTGTGAGCATGTTGGTGCATATTTTACTCATTCAAGGACATCCACTTATTGCTTTGAGTGTTTGGTTTCTTTTCTTTTTGCCAAGTGGATGGACAAGAATGCCTAAGAACCTTCTTTAGCTATCTATGCTTTTCTCGTCTCAAACTCTATTCATGCTACATCACAAAATTTGATCAAGTTAGATTCGAACCACTCTGTGTGAGGAGCACTCGGAGTCCCCGATTCGTCATAGACTTAAACTTCCAAAACCTCTTTGTGATTCTCGGTCTGACTGATTCCATCATTTCGGTCCTACCAAGATCATTAAGTTGATCTGAGTTTCAATCTCGGTGTAACCGATTTGAAGTTTTCGGTCACACCGAGTTGCTATAACTGAACACAGTTATGCATCTCGGTGCCACCGAATTGTTCCACTCGGTCACACCGACAGGGCCGGGCTATATATAGTCACGGGCAAAATTTTGTAAATTTCTCCGAAACCCTCGCCCACGCAATAGCTCGCTCTGCCATCGGAGGTCTCCGGATTGTCTCCTCATCGCCAGCTGCCTCTTGTAGCTGGTCTCCGCCGCCGTCAACGGATTTCGCCCCCGCCGTTGTCACCGTAGCGAGTCCACCGCCAAGCTAGGTTATGGACTCGATCTTTGTGCTATCCATGTCTGATTCCTAGCACATTGTATTCTTATAGAATCTTGCCACGATTGAGATATTCCTGTCCAGCCAAAGTAGTCCGTAGATTAGATGAGATTCAAGTTTTTAGGGTTAGGTTTCCGCCGAAACCATCTCGGACCCACCGGGTTGAAAAACTCGATCTCACCGATTCGGCTTATGCCATTGCACTAGTGACTCTCGGTCTGACCGAGAATTACTAATTAGTGCGGCCGATTTAAGGATTCTGTGAAACCCTAGCAGTCTCGGTGCCACCGAACTGAGACTCGGTCCAACCGAGTTCATCAGTTTAGGTTCCAAAAACTGCTTTGGTATCACCGAGTTTGAAAATCGGTTGATCCGAAATGCTTTCTATGGAAAACTATAACTGAACTTTTGAATCATTCTTTTGAAAAAATCTCTGCATTTTGTGATGCTCATCCACTCTATCTCATCTATAACTCTTCACAGGGTCAGCAGTCAGTCTTGTGCAGCATGTCAGATCAGAGTGATAGCCAGAACAGGTCAGAAGGACAGATGGACTTGAGTGAGGGCACTAGTCCCTCAAGCACTTCAGATGAAGGAAGTAGAAGCACTCCTAGCAATTTGCCTAAGGCTGCTACTAGGCAAAGGAGAAAGAGAACTTCAGACTCAGAGGATGAAGACTATAGATCAGAAGAGGATGAGGCTACTTCCAAGAAAGTAGTGCTCAAGAAGGAATATGGCTCTGCATATAGCACAAAGCCAGGTCTGAAGAGGAAAGTGCCTGCCAAGAGGACACCAATGCCAAAGGTTAGAAAGTCCACTCAAGTGCCAGCTCAGACAGAACCCAAAGAGGCACCTGAGAAGAAAGTCACTTCTTCCCAAGCTCAGAAAGTCCCCACTGGAGAGAAAAATGAAATTTGCAATTGAATCAGAGGATGAAGGTGCTCAGGACAAGAAAAAGAAGAGAGCAATAACCACAACTGCCAAGGTCCTTGGAAAGCCCTCTATGAGAAGAGATTCTGAAGAAGAGGAAGAGGTTGCTGCACCAGCACCTAAGGCACCCAAGCTTATGGGAGATGCAATTAGATCAGGGGCTGCAACATCTAAGCCCAAGGAAGCACCCAGAGCTGCCTCCAAGGCCAAGTCTGCACTAAAGAGGAATACTAGGAATATTCCAGCTACTGAGAAAAACAAGGCCCCAGTGCCAAATGTTGCTGAAGAAGAAGATGAAGAAGGTCAAGTCCTAAGGAAGCTCAAGCCCAAGATAACAGACCACAATGGTTCCCATCCTGTGGCTAAGGACATGAGAATCAGGAAGGATTCAGGGCTGAGACTGTGGAGGATGGAAGATCCATATGCCACAAGGAGAAGAACTGCTGTTGACTACAGGTTCCATACAAAGGAACAACAGGACTTCTATGAGATAATCTTATTGGACAAGAAGCCCATAGTTTGTGACATGAGGTGGGTCGACTGGACCTACATGAAGGATAATGAAGAGCACTATCCTGGAGTGCAAGACAACTTTGTTGCTTGTGGAGTTGCTGATTTTGTTGGACAAAAGCTCACAAACTGGAATGATGAGCTTATCATGCAGTTCTACTCCACAACACATTTTTATCCATATGGAAGAATTGTTTGGATGTCTGAAGGTACAAGGTACCAGTCCACTGTTGAAGAATGGGCAAGACTGATAAATGCCCCAAAGGAGAATGAGGATGACCTGGACGTTTATGCAAAGAAGAAGTTGGGTCACAACTCCATGGCTGACATGTACAAGGAAATTCCAGACAAGACAGTAGAGACTCACAAGTTTGGATCAGTCCACTTTCTACTGTCAAGGTTGCCCACAATCAATTGGATTCTGAGGCATACTTTGTTGCCCAAGTCTGGTGACCATAACATGATCAGAGGGCATGCCATCAACATGTTGCATCTGTTTGATGTGCCACAGAAATTCAAAGTCATGAGCCTCATAGTTGAAACCGTTAAGAGGACTGCAGAAGATCAGAAGAGGAGCTGTGGATATGCCCCTCAGATTCAGGAATTGATCAACTCAAAGATGGGCACAGGGAAATATCAGTTGGATAAGGAACATTTTCCACTTTATCTAGACTTTGAGGATAATGAGGTTGTCATGAATGAGGATGATCCTACATTAGTTCAAGCTGAGGAGAAGAAGGAGAAGGCAAAGAAGGAGAAGGCTGCCAAGATGCCAACTCAAGAGGAGGCATCTGAATATTTCCTGAAGACCAAACAGGAGCAGCTTGGTTACTTGATAGCATCAACACTGAGGATTGAGAAGGGACTGGCCACCCTCACTCAGAATCAGGAGAGCCTTGAGAGAATCATGGAACTCAAATTCCATGACCTTGATGTCAAAGTAACTGAGATTCAGTCAGTTGTAGAGCAACTACAGGAGGACATGCAGGAGAAGCAGGGCAAGACTACAACAAATGTGTTTGCCAGAGTACCCAGGGCCCAGAGGTCAGCTGCTGTGCCAGTGCCAAACACTAGAGCAACAACTTCAGCACCAGCTACTGCCCCTTCAGTTCCAGTGCAACCAGCTCCAGCATCCACTCCAGCACCCTCTACTTCAACTGAAGCCTTTGTCCAAGGAGTTATTAGGACACCACCACCAAAAGATCAAGCCTGAGAGTCGATCTAGCACTATGCATTTTTTATGAACTTTTTGGTAACTTGTTGCCAAAGGGGGAGAAAATGTATAGATCATAGGCTTCGAGAGAGAGAGTGTTGCTTTTGTTCTCTCTTGCTCTATTTGGTGGTTTTTAAACTTGTTTGCTTTTGGTCCGTTGAGATACTGTGGTTGTGAGACATTGATGATCATGTGTTTGATCATAAGCTACACTTATGCATGTTTGATGATATTATCCTATCTATCTTATGTGATCATTCACTATGCTTGGTGATGAGTGCATGTATTCAATGTTTATTATTTTGAGCGCTCCACCAAGATGTATGTGACATGGAAGAGTAACCCATGAGCCTAATTCATTGTGCATTTGCAGTCCAAAGCAAATCTTAAACTATGCACAAATTTAGGGGGAGCTCTTGCTTATCACATACTTCTCAAAGCGACGATGTTTTTCATTCTTATTATCATTTGTTGAAGCTTTGATCTATATGTTGTCATCAATTACCAAAAAGGGGGAGATTGAAAGTGCAACTATCCCTAGGTGGTTTTGGTAATTCATAACAACATATAGCTCATTGAGCTAATGCTATTCTAAGACTATTATTTCAGGAAAGCTCAATGAATGGCATGGCATGGATGATGAAAGTGGATCCCTCAAAATACTAAGGACAAAGGATTGGCTCAAGCTCAAAGGCTCAAGTCTCTTCATTTTACATTTTAGTGATCCAAGATCACATTGAGTCTATAGGAAAAGCCAACACTATCAAGGAGGTATGAGGTGTTGCTTAATGAGCCTCTTGCTTCATGTGCTTTGTGATATGCTCCAAAACCCTCAACTACTTTCCCACATCCACAAATGACCTAAACCCAAAGCCAAAATCGGTCACACCCCGATTCTTCCAATCTGTCGCCACCGATTCCTAAGTCATAGCCACTACTACAAACCCTAAGCAAATCGGTCTTACCGATAGGGATCTCGGTCTCACCGAGATGGGATTGTAATCTCTCTATTTTCGTTCATAACGTTTTGGTCTAACCGAAGTGAGCGATCGGTCCCACCAAGATTGCAATGTAAACTCTCTATTTCCCTTTTGTAACATTTTGGTCTCACCGAAAAGAGCAAATCGGTCCCACCGGGTTTACATGACCAACTCTCTGGAAAGCTTATTACCAAAATCGGTTTCACCGAGTTTGTGTAATCGGTCTTACCGACATTACGTTATGCCCTAACCGAATCGGTCTCACCGAGATGCATGTCGGTCCCACCGAAATCACTAATGGTCACTAGGTTTACTGAATCGGTCCGACCGAGTTTGTTGATTCGGTCCCACCAAGTTTGGTAAATTGTGTGTAACGGTTAGATTTTGTGTGGAGGCTATATATACCCCTCCACCTCCTCTTCATTCGTGGAGAGAGCCATCAGAACGAACCTACACTTCCAACTTACCATTTCTAAGAGAGAACCACCTACTCATGTGTTGAGGCCAAGATATTCCATTCTTACCATATGAATCTTGATCTCTAGCCTTCCCCATGTTGCTTTCCACTCAAACCCTCTTTCCACCAAATCCAAATCCTATGAGAGAGAGTTGAGTGTTGGGGAGACTATCATTTGAAGCACAAGAGCAAGGAGTTCATCATCAATGCACCATTTGTTACTTCTTGGAGAGTGGTGTCTCCTAGATTGGCTAGGTGTCACTTGGGAGCCTCCGACAAGATTGTGGAGTTGAACCAAGGAGTTTGTAAGGGCAAGGAGATTGCCTACTTCATGAAGATCTACCGCTAGTGAGGCAAGTCCTTCGTGGGCAACGGCCATGGTGGGATAGACAAGGTTGCTTCTTCGTGGACCCTTCGTGGGTGGAGCCCTCCATGGACTCGCGCAGCCGTTACCCTTCGTGGGTTGAAGTCTCCATCAACGTGGATGTACGATAGCACCACCTATCAGAACCACACCAAAACATCTGTGTCTCCAATTGCGTTTGAATCCTCAAAACCCTTCCCTTTACTTTCTTGCAAGTTGCATGCTTTAATTTCCACTGCCTATATACTCTTTGCATGCTTGCTTGAATAGTGTGATGATTGCTTGACTTGTCCTAAAGTAGCTAAAATCTGCCAAACTCTAAAATTGGGAAAAGGTTAAGTTTTTATTGGTCAAGTAGTCTAATCACCCCCCTCTAGACATACTTCAAGGTCCTACAGAAACCTTCTGACATGCCGGGTGAACAGAGAGAACTCACTGAGCACACTCTTAACATCGATCCGAAGTTTAAGCCGGCCAGGCAGTTTCTTCGGTGGTTTAACGAGGAAAGACGGAAAGCTATTGGGGAGGAGGTGGCCCGGCTCTTGGCGGCTAGGTTTATTATTGAAGTTTTTCACCCTAAGTGGTTGGCTAACCTGGTGCTTATACTCAAAAAGAACAGCACCTGGCGAATGTGTGTGGACTACACGGACTTAAATAAAGCATGTCCGGCTGATCCTTTTGCTCTTCCCCGTATTGATCAAATCATTGATGCTACGGCTGGTTGTGAGCGGTTGAGTTTTTTGGATGCTTACTCTGGTTATCATCAGATCAAAATGGCAGACAAGGACCAGGAGAAGACGGCTTTCATCACTTCGTTTGGAGCCTTCTGTTATGTTTCTATGCCTTTTGGGCTTAAGAGTGCCCAGGCGACCTATCAACGTTGTGTCCAGAACTGTCTCCATAAATAGATTGGGCGTAATGTTCATGCCTATGTGGATGATATTGTGGTAAAGTCCATAGAGAAGGAGACCTTGATTGATGATCTGAAAGAGACCTTTGATAATCTCCGGTTCTATAAGATGATGCTTAACCCGGACAAATGTGTGTTTGGTGTGCCAGCAGACAAGCTTTTGGGTTTTCTGGTCTCCAACAGGGGCATTGAAGCTAATCCAGAGAAAATCAAGGCGATCACCTCTTTGGCTAAGCCGGCGTGCATCAATGATGTTCAGCGACTGGCGGGTCGAGTTGCTGCTTTAAGCCGGTTAGGAGAGAAGGCACTACCTCTGTATCAGATGATGAAGAAAATAGACAATTTCGTCTGGAGTGATGCTGCCAATGCTGCCTTTGAGGATTTAAAGAGATAGTTGTCTGAGCCGCCAGTCCTTGCGGCTCCCATTGATAAGGAGCCACTGTTGCTATACGTGGCCGCGAATTCGCGTGCTGTTAGTGTTACGATCGTGGTGGAGCGCAAGGAGACTAGCAAGGAACATCCGGTTCAGCGGCCGATTTACTACATCAGCGAGGTGCTTATTGAGTCTAAGCAAAGATATCCACATTGGCAGAAGCTTGTTTATGGGGTGTTTATGGCAAGCCGTAAGCTTAAGCAGTACTTCCAGGGTCACCCCATTACCGTGGTAAGTTCTGCTCCTTTGGGAGACATCATCCAGAATAGGGAGGCCACAGGACGAGTCGCCAAATGGGCCATTGAGCTTCGGCCTCATGGCTTAAGGTATGTACCTCGCACCGCAATTAAATATCAGGCATTGGTGGATTTCATCAATGATTGGACAGAGCTGCAGACGCCTGAGGAAAAGCCGGACAACACATACTGGACTATTCACTTTGACGGGTCCAGGCAATTGGAGGGCTCGGGGGCTGGAGTCGTCCTAACATGACCCGGGGCGAATTGCCTGAGGACGAAACCTTGGCCAGGAAGATAATTCGGCGGTCTAAGTCAATGACGATTGTCCATGGCGAGCTACATCACCGCAGTGTCACTAGAGCGTTCCAACGTTGCGTTTTACCAGAGGAGGGTCAAGAAATCCTTCGTGAAATTCACGAAGGGGATTGTGGTCATCATGCCGGCTCAAAATCTCTTGTGGCTAAAGCTTTCCGTCACGGGTTTTATTGGCTGACGGCTCATGCTGATCTTTCGTTTTGGCTTTTTGCACAACATCATAAGTGATAATGGTACTAATCTATCCAAAGGCGCCATGGAAGAATTCTGTCAATGTGAGCATATCCGGCTTGATTATATACGTGGACAGGGCACCCCTTGGAGATACACAATTGTTTCTTAGCCGTGTGCGGTGCCCCCTCCACAGTTTACCACCTCGGTCATATTGTTGTAGTTCTTAGGCGAAGCCCTGCACGGATCACATCACCAACACCGTCACCACGCTGTCGTGCTGACAGAACTCTCCCTCGGCCCTCTACCAGATCAAGAGCTCGAGGGATGTCATCATGCTAAACGTGTGCTGAACACGGAGGTGCCGTACGTTCGGTACTTGGATCGGTTGGATCGTGAAGACGTTTGACTACATCAACCACATTACTAAACGCTTCCGCTTTCAGTCTACGAGGGTACGTGGACACACTCTTCCCTCTTGTTGCTATGCATCTCCTAGATAGATCTTGCGTGATCATAGGATTTTTTTAAAAATTGCATGCTATGTTTCCCAACACCACCACCATTCTTCCACCATCAATCCACCAAAGCAGGAGTAGGGTTTTATGCCTTACGGCAGCTCGAACCTGGGTAAAATTACCTGTGTGATTTCTGCCGTGGTGCCCCATGCTCTTCTGCTCTTTATGCAACGTGACATCCCCCCTGCTGAACCAGCAAGGGACCCCTGGTCCCGTAGGTGGCCGTGGTTTCCCACGACAATTTGTATCTCAATCTTGTGTAAAAGATTCAGATCAAAAGCACGCTTTTGTGATTTTTCAAAATTGTTTTACTTAAAGTTTCTGTTTTTGAGCAAGATCAAATCAACTATCGCCGTAAGCCATCCCAAAGGTCTTACTTGTCTCAAACACTAACTAAAACACCAAAACACAATTACTGCAGAGGTAATAATGTGTATTTTATTCAAGAACAGAAGCAAAACATAAAACATAAAAATAAAATTGGGTTGCCTCCCAACAAGCGCTATTTTTTAACGCCCCTAGCTAGTCATAATGTAATAGATCTCGGTATTGTCATCTTTGGTATGCAATACATAAGTAGATCTCATAATATATTCATATGGTAACTTAATTTTGTTTCTTGGAAAGTGTTCCATGCACTTCCTTAACGGAAATTGAAATCTAATGTTTCCTTCTTTCGTATCAATAATTGCGTCAATCGTTCTAAGGAAAGGTCTACCAAGAATAATAGGGCATGTAGGATTGCAATATATACCAAGAACAATAAAATCTACAGGCACATAATTTCTATTTGCAACAATAAGAACATCATTAATACTTCCCATAGGTTTTTTAATAGTGGAATCCGCTAGATGCAAATTTAAAGAGCAATCATCAAATTCACGGAAACCAAGCACATCGCATAAAGTTTTCGGAATCGTGGAAACGCTAGCACCCAAATCACACAAAGCATGGCACTCATAATCTTTAATTTTAATCTTAATAGTAGGTTCCCACTCATCATAAAGCTTTGTAGGGATAGAAACTTCCAACTCAAGTTTTTCTTCAAAAGATTTCATCATAGCATCAACGATTTAGTAAAGCTTTATTTTGATTGTAAGCATGAGGAGAATTCAACATGGATTGCAACAAGAAAATACAATCTATCAAATAACAATTATCATAATTAAAGTCCTTGAAATCCAAAAGAGTGGGTTCATTGCTACATAAAGTTTTGACCTCTCCAATCCCACTTTTATCAATTTTTTCCATCAAGATCTATAAACTCCGAATCATTGGGACGCCTTCTAGATAAAGTTGACTCATCTCCAGTCCCATCTTTATCAAGATTTATATTAGAAAACAAAGATTCAATAGGAGTCACATCAATCACCTTAAGATCTTCATCATTATTTTCACGAGAAATTGAAGACGCTTTTACAAGCCAATCTCGCTTAGCACGCATCCTAGCGGTTCTTTCTTTACATTCATCAATAGAAATTCTCATAGATTTTAGAGACTCATTAATATCATCCTTGGGTGGAATAGATCTAATTTTCAAAGAATCAATCTCAAGCGAAATTCTATCAATGTTCCTAGCCAAATTATCAATCTTGATCAATTTTTCTTCAACCCAAGCATTGAATTTTTTTGGGAACTAATAAATTCTTTAATATTGTTCTCAAGATCAGAGGGAACTTATTATAATTTCCATAAGATGTAGGAATTACCATCATTATTAGAGGAATTACTAGGAAACGGCCTAGGGTTGAAATTACCTCTATATGCGTTATTACCAAAATTGTTCCTACCAACAAAATTCACATCCATAGATTCATTATTATTTCCAATCAAAGAAGGCAAAGGCATATCATTAGGATCAATAGGAGCACTTTTACTAGCAAACAATTTCATTAATTCATCCATCTTCCCACTCAAAGTATTTATTTCTTCAATTGCATGCACTTTTTTACTAGTGGAAGATCTTTTGGTATGCCATTGAGACTAATTTTCCATAATATTATGTAGGAGTTTAGTATATTCTCCTAATGTGATTTCCATAAAAGTACCACCCACGACGGAATCCAAAAGATTTCTAGATGCAAAATTCAATCCCACATGAATTTTGTATAATCATCCATAAACTCAAACCATGCGTAGGGCAATTGTTATTATCAATTTCATCCTCTCCCAAGATTGTGCAACATGCTTGATGACCCACAAGTATAGGGGATCTATCGTAGTCCTTTCGATAAGTAAGAGTGTCGAACCCAATGAGGAGCAGAAGGAAATGATAAGCGGTTTTCAGCAAGGTATTCTCTGCAAGTACTGAAATAAGTGGTAACAGATAGTTTTGTGATAAGGTAAATTGTAACGAGCAATAAGTGACAAAAGTAAATAAGGTGCAGCAAGGTGGCCCAATCCTTTTTGTAACAAAGGACAAGCCGTAACAAACTCTTATATAAGGAAAAGCGCTCCCGAGGACACATGGGAATATCGTCAAGCTAGTTTTCATCACGTTCGTATGATTCGCGTTCGGTACTTTGATAATTTGATATGTGGGTGGACCGGTGCTTGGGTGCTGTTCTTACTTGAACAAGCATCCCACTTATGATTAACCTCTATTGTAAGCATCCGCAACTACAACAAAAGTATTAAGGTAAACCTAACTGTCGGTGTCAAACCGGCGGATCTCGGGTAGGGGGTCCCGAACTGTGCGTCTAGGTGGATGGTAACAGGAGACAAGGGACACGATGTTTTTACCCAGGTTCGGGCCCTCTCGATGGAGGTAAAACCCTACGTCCTGCTTGATTAATATTGATGATATGGGTAGTACAAGAGTAGATCTACCACGAGATCAAGGAGGCTAAACCCTAGAAGCTAGCCTATGGTATGATTGTTGTCATGTACGTTGTCCTACGGACTAAAGCCCTCCGGTTTATATAGACACCGGAGAGGGCTAGGGTTACACAGAGTCGGTTATAATGGTAGGAGATCTACATATCCGTATTGCCAAGCTTGCCTTCCACGCCAAGGAAAGTACCATCCGGACACGAGCCGGAGTCTTCAATCTTGTATCTTCGTAGTCTTGGAGTCCGGCGGATAATGATAGTCCGGCTGTCCGGACACCCCCTAGTCCAGGACTCCCTCAGTAGCCCCTGAACCAGTCTTCAATGACGATAAGTCCGGCGTGCATAATGTTCGGCATTGCAAGGCGGGTTCCTCCCTTGAATAATCCAGAGAAGATAATGAACACCAGGATAGTGTCTGGCTCTGCAAAATAAATTCCACATTCCACCGTAGAGAGAATAAAATGTACACTTAGTTCAATCTGCTGATGTATTATGCGGCGTGACATCACACCGCCACAAGGCCTTTGTTTGAATTACTATACCACCTCAGCATGTTTAGCGAAGCGGTTTCCTTGGCACGTCTTGTCGAAGCAGAGATCGTGTTCCCCTTATTCCAGGATTCTCATCAATACGTGCGTGGGTAACTCAACCGCGCCATTGATGGTGGCGCTCGGGAGATAAGCGAGTTTTACCAGGCCGGTGGGGGACGCATAGTTTTGTCCGCCCATATATAAGGGATAAGGATTCACCTTCTCACCTACGCCTTCTTCCTCCTTTGCTTATCCATCCCCGCGAACTCAAGCTCCAACGCCCGAGCTCGCGCATCTTGCCTCAACCTTCTCCGAATATGTCCAGAGCGGGAGGTAAATGGTTAGCCTCCACCGTCAAGGAGGAGGACATCACCAAGCTACGCAGCGCCGGATACCTTTCCGGCGATATCGCGCATCGGCTTCCCGACGAGGGGTAGCTCATCCCTACCCCCGGGCCTCATGAGAGGGTCGTCTTCCTCCCCCACTTCCCCCGCGGACTGGGCTTTCCGCTCCATCCATTTGTCCGGGGGCTCATGTTTTACTACGGCCTGGATTTCCACGATCTGGCGCCGAACTTTATCCTCAACATCTCGGCGTTTATCGTCGTGTGCGAGGCCTTCCTCTGCATCCGGCCCCACTTCGGCCTGTGGCTCAAGACCTTCAACGTCAAGCCGAAGGTTGTGAAGGGTACGCAAGCGGAATGCGGAGGCGCCATGTTGGGCAAATTGCCCAACGTCCCTTGGCTGGAAGGGACCTTCGTGGACTCCGTCAAGGGGTGGCAATCGGGGTGGTTCTACATCACCGAGCCGTGCAAATCCACATGGCCGGCGGCCCCCGAGTTTAGATCTGGCATCCCCACGTAGCTCACCTCCTGGAAAGAGAAGGGCTTGCAGTGGGGGAATCCGGTGGAGGTGACGGGACTCCGAGCATGTATCAAGAAGATGGTGAGCAATAGGCTCAGGCTCGTCGATGTGGTCCAAGTCATGCTCATCCGGCGGATCCTCCCATGCCAAGAACGGGCATTTAATTTGTGGGAGTTCAATCCGGAACAGCACCAGGCGCTAAACGGGCTCTTCGATACAACATACGAAGGCGCCTGGAGGGTGCTGTTCAAGGGCGCCGAAGCCCCCGCGTCCGCGACCGAAGACCGCAGATTCAGCTCACAGTATCCAACTGACGAGGTAAGTGATTCAACCCCATTACGGGACACTTGTGATAATTAGATTGACTCTAGTGAGGTTTCATTCTGCCTCTTCCTTTGACAGGAATGGATGGAGAAGGCCAAGCTGCTCATCAGCCCGGCTCCCATGCCAGAAGGCCCAGTGGACGCCCGCTTAAAGGGGCTACTGGTTCCGGCACCGCACGTGGTGCCAGAGAAGAAGGCCAAGAAGGTGGCCGCGGGGACTCGAAAGAGTTCCCGCAATCAGGCGTCTGATGACGACGAGGATTCCTCCCCCGAAAACGAGGAGGAGTACTCTCTCCCAGAGGAGGGAGAGAAGAAAAGGAAGGCTTCCCCCATCGGGGAGGCCGAAGGGTCCAAGAGGGGGAGAACTATCCCCCCGGACAGTTTCGCCAACATCAGCGTTGGTGAGGATGAGTGGCCTCCAAGGGCCAGGCGTCCGGCAAGATCGTAAGTATCCGGATCCTTGATGTGTAATTTCTTTTATGTCGCGTAGTATCCTTCTAACGCCGCATTCTGCCCGTAGTCCGGCCAATGATGATCTCCCCGACTCATCGAGCGGGTCATTGGCCTTGTCGGATGTGAATTCCATCCCGACTGCCTCCACCCCACGCGCCGACGAGAACGTCGAGGTGGGATCCCAGAGAGGGACCCATCAGGAGGAGGCTCCGGAGGCGCCATCAGGCAGCCTCTCGGACTTCGTGCCGGACTCTACACCGGAACCCGCAGTGATCCCAGAGTCCGGCAAGCGGCCCCTTCGAAAGAAGGGCAGGACCGTGACGCCGGCGGCCTCCGTCCAACCGGAGGCGCCGGACAACCTGCTGGAGGCGCTTAAAGGCGCTTCCATCGAGGAAGAACACCGCACTATCATGAGTGCGGTGATTGAGAAGGCTCAGCTTGCTAAGAGCGGGCTGACCGAAGCCTGCAGCAGCCTTTTAACAGGCTTTGAGGTAAGAAGTTAAAATTATGTAATGTAATACCGCATAGACAGTAGCCCCTGATGCTTAGTTCGGTGTTCGGAAAGAAAAGCCGGACTAAGGATCTTTAACAAGATATACGCAGGGTTGCCTAAAATATGTCAATATGGGTTTGCAGGCTATACTGCTGACTTCTGCCACACTAACGGCGGAGGTTGACATGCTGAAGAAGGAACTCGAGCAGTCCGAGCAAGAGCTCGGCCATGCAAAGAAGCAGCTCGAGGAAAAAGAAGGTGAATAACACCTCTTTGAATAAGTACCTTACAGAAAAGGATTTTGGTTGCAAATAAAATTAACAAGGATAATATGTGTATTGCAGGGGCCACTAACGAGGTGGCAGCCCTGCGGGATGCTGTGTCCGCGGCCGAACGCAATGTGGCCGCGGAACGGGCTGAGCGAGAAAAGCAAGAGGCACGTGTGGCGGAAGTTCGGCAAGAGCTCCAGGCTCTCATGGAAAAACATGAGAGTTTGGAGCGTGACTCCAAGACTCGAGAGTCCGAGCTTGCCTCGGCTCTCGAAAGTGCCGAGTCCGCCAAGGCCGAGGCCCGTAAGGCCCTTCAGGAGGTTGAGGACATAAAGAAGATAGCGGCGGGTAAGGCGTTTTTCATGCAAAGAAGGCATGTTAATGTGAACTACCTGACACTTACCCGCATTCGGAGCTCTCCAGGGGCGTTTGCAGATCTGCCCCGTAGTGCGTCTGATGCCGCCGCATTCTATCGTGGTGAGGAGGGGAGCTCGACGGAGAAGGTCTTCTGGTCTCAGCATACTGAGGCCGGCCATCCGGTGCCCCCAAGCGACCAGCTGAAGCAGCTGGTCGAACTCCACAAGGTAGCTGAGGAGGCCATGAAGGGCCTCATAGTCCGACTGTGGCCTGGACAGGCCATGCCTGGTAGCTACTTTGGCCTCGTGCGGCGGCTGGTAGATGCATGCCCCAGGCTGGATGTAGTCAAGCGCTCCGCCTGTATCGAAGGCGCTCGTCGGGCCCTTGCCCGCATAAAGGTGCAATGGGGCAAATTGGATGCGGAGAAGCTTCTCATGGACCCACCGCCGCCGGGCAAGGAATGTCGCACGCCGGAGAAGTAATATAAAATTGTCCTGAAGGGAGCCTGCAATATTGCAGATGAGTGCTCCCGAAATATAATCTTTGAGTGAACTCGCTGTTTATTTATCCCGTGCGCTGAAAACTTCGTTCATATGCGCCATGAGCAACATTGTTTAATTTAAAATATTACCTTCTGTGCATCCGTTTGTAAAATCTGAGAGATGGCAAGTCGTTGGCTTCAGCCCCCAAGCCACAAGTGCTGGGGTGTTCGGGATAAACTTGAGCACTCTTGTTCCCATTTTTGGGTCCATCTAGGGAGGCTCTCAACACGACGAACAAGGCGACCGGACTTATAATGCTTGAACACTCTCACTTAGCCATAGAATTCTATAATTTTAAATTTCGGCGAAGCCCCTGGTATTCGGAAGACCGAATCCGGGGCGCTATCCACGCCTTCATCGGACATTATCCGGAACTTCGCTCGAAGCGGCGTGAGTCTTTAAGGACCCGAAAAAACCTCTCGAACAGCGACCAGTCTCTCGCCTTATCATGTCAGTCAGTTTTAGCTTTCTCCACTGAGGCATTAACCCGGCTCAACCGGGGCGCAATCGCAGTGGTTCTCCCAGTGCCACCTTAGCCGACAGAACGGAACGTAAGGCACCAAAACATGGGAGCCGGGCAAACCCAACTATTGACCCAAGACATGATTCGGAGCCGATTCATATAATGCTATAAGTTCGGGGTGCCGCACTTGTGAAAGTGTTCGGACTTTATCACACCATAGAGTGGGGAACATAAGCCCCTGGTGTATTATGCCGTACCAAAAGATACGGGTGCCAGATGTCATATAATGGGCATATATATATAAAATGTAATGCAATTGTGATCATAAAGGTGCTGCATTATTAATGAAAGAAAAGTCTGCTAGTAGAGCGGACTGATACAAATAGTGCGGTAAGCAAGGGATTTGGACTAAATAAACATGTCCCCCTCCAGGGATGAGCTGCGGATTTGGTGTATATAATCGAATTTAATGCTCGTAATTGAGACCACCTGAGTGTTCGACGCGACCTTCTTTAGTCTCTGACTGTTGCATCATGAGTTCGGCAGGTTCACCGCCGGACAGGGCTTCTGGTTAACAGCGTCCTGTGTACAAAGAAGAAAAATAATAATAAAAAAGAGGAGCACATTTGCGAGCCCCTGGTGTGGTCGAACCGCACTCTGGGTCCGTTGTGATCGTTCCCCCTCCCCTGTGCCCATGGTATCTCCAAAGCGTAATGATGTACGCGGAGTGTTATTCTTGCGATCATACGCAGGCGAGGGTTGGGGCCGCATTGCTACGCGTGTTCTGATCGCGCCAGGTGGTCTTGGTTGACATTGCTCCGGGCGCGCTTTGCTGTATCCGGCCGTTTAACGGCCGGACTCGAGAATTTCCTTAGAAGGCTGCTCTGTACTTCTGCCGCGAGAGCCGCTGTATGTTCCTCCGTTCGGAGGGAGCATTCCGTATTTCCATTGACCGTGATAACTCCACGAGGGCCTGGCATCTTGAGCTTTAGGTATGCATAGTGCGGCACCGCGTTGAATTTGGCAAACGCGGTTCGCCCGAGCAGGGCGTGATAGCTGCTGCGAAACGGGACTATGTCGAAGATTAACTCTTCGCTCCGGAAATTATCCGGGGATCCGAAGACCACTTCCAGTGTGACTGAGCCTGTGCAGTTGGCTTCCACTCCTGGCATGACACCTTTAAAGGTTGTCTTTGTAGGTTTAATCCTTGATGGGTCTATGCCCATTTTGCGCACTGTATCCTGATAAAGCAGGTTCAGGCTACTGCCGCCGTCCATCAGGACTCTCGTGAGGTGGAACCCATTGACGATTGGGTCTAAGACCAATGCGGCGAATCCGCCATGGCGTATGCTGGCCGGATGGTCTCTTCGATCGAAAGTGATCGGACAAGAGGACCATGGGTTGAACTTTGGGGCGACTGGCTCCATCGCATAGACGTCCCTTAGTGCGCGTTTCCTCTCCCTCTTGGGTATGTGGGTCGCGTATATCATATTCACCGTCCATACTTGTGGGGGAAAACCCTTCTGTCATTTGTTGTTCGGCGGCCGGGTCTCTTCCTCGTCGTCGCTATTTAGCCCCTTGTCATTGTTTTCGGCAATTAACTTGCCGGCCTGCTTGAACACCCAGCAATCTCTATTGGTGTGGTTAGCTGGCTTTTCAGAGGTGCCATGTATCTGGCATGAGCGGTCGAGTATTCGGTCCAGATTGGACGGACCCGGAGTGGTTCTTTTAAATGGCTTCTTCCGTTGACCGGGTTTGGAGCCTCGGAATCCGGCATTGACTGCCGTATCCTCCTTATCGTCGCCGTTAATTTGGCGCTTGTTTTTGTTTCGACGTGACCTGCCATTGTTGTCCTTAGTATCCGGACTGCCAGAATTTTTACAGAGATTGTTGCTGCGGGCTAGCCAGCTGTCCTCTCCCGCACAAAAGCGGGTCATTAACGATGTGAGGGCTGCCATGGATTTCGGCTTTTCCTGCCCCAGGTGCCGGGCTAGCCATTCATCCTGGATGTTATGTTTGAAGGCTGCAAGGGCCTCTGCGTCCGGACAATCGACGATTTGATTTTTCTTTGTCAAGAACCGTGTCCAGAATTGTCTGGCCGATGCGTCTGGCTGCTGAATGATGTGGCTTAGGTCATCGGCGTCTGGTGGTGGCACATATGTGCCTTGGAAGTTATCAAGGAATGCGGCCTCCAGGTCTTCGCAACACCCAATTGACTCTGCGGGCAAGCTGTTAAGCCAATGCCGAGCTGGTCCTTTAAGCTTGAGTGGGAGGTACTTTATGGCGTGGAGATCGTCGCCGCGGGCCATATGGATGTGGAGAAGATAGTCTTCGATCCACACCGCGGGGTCTGTTGTGCCATCGTAAGATTCGATGTTTACGGGTTTAAACCCTTCGGGGATCTGATGATCCATTACTTCGTCAGTGAAGCATAATGGGTGTGCGGCGCCCCTGTATTGAGCGATATCGCGACGCAGCTCGAGAGAGCGCTGTCTGCTGTGTTCGGCCCGGCCGGGGTTATTGTATCCGGCACAACGGTATTCGTCGTGGGTCGTAGGGCGCCCACGTGATCCATAGATGGATCTGGATTGTCTTGCTTTGTCCTCCAATATGTCTCGCAAGTCCGGCGCGTTCCCTCTTGGCTTCGTACTTTTGGAGCGATGCCGGGGTATGGTCTTGGCTGGGGGCCTGGATGCCTCTCTGTCACGACCACGGGGTGGTCGGTCAGCCATATCCTGCGCTGGTGATGGATGTACGTATGCTTCCTCCTCTAATCGGGGGAGCAGCTTGCGTTTTGGGTAACTTTTGGAGGGACGTTCGAGTTTATACTCTTCGGCCGCGAGGACCTCGGTCCATCAATCGGCCAGCATGTCCTGATCAGCTTGAAGCTGCTGCTGCTTTTTCTTTAGGCTGTTTGCTGTGGCGACAAGCCTGCGTTTGAAGCGCTCTTGTTCGACGGGATCCTCGGGTACGACGAATTCGTCATCGTTGAGGCTTGCTTCGTCTTCGGAGGGAGGCATATAATTATGATCCTCAACCTCTTCGTCTGCCGCCCCCTCATGAGGGCTTGCTTCTGCATCCTCCTGTGTTGAGTCTTGCTGGAGGGGATTGTCTTCGGCACTCTCTAGAGTATTATTATCTCCCGTGCCGGAATCTCCGTTTTTGCTGTGGCGAGATTTAGAGCGGCGCCGCTGACGCCGGCGCTTGGGCTGTTTCTTTAAGGGATCTGCCTCCGCTGTTCCTTCGCCGTCCCCATCTTTTGGGGTATCCACCATGTATACGTCATATGACGAGGTGGCCTTCCAGTGCCCTATGGGCGCTGGTTCCCGTTCGTCTCCGGCATCGTCGTCCATAGCGTCGATGTCGTCGGAGTCGTAGTCTAGCATGTCAGTTAGATCGTCGACAGTGGCTACAAAGTGGGTGGTGGGTGGGCTCTGAATTTCTTCGTCGTCCGTATCCCAACCATCCTGGCCATAATCCGGCCAGGACTCTCCTGATAACGAGAGATGCTTTAGTGAATTCAAGATATCGCCAAAAGGCGAGCATTGGAAGATGTCCGCGGCGGTGAATTCCATAACCGGCGCCCAATCCGGATCGATTGGTAGGGGCGCGGGAGGTTCGGAGTCCGGCGAGGAGTCCGGCGCCTCGGAATCACGAGTTTCGCAGGGGACAAGATTAGTGTTCGGCTCCGTTGCCGTGGATGTTGAAGCCCCCAGGGCGGCGCCTATCCACCGACCCTCGATCTGGGCGATAGGCTCCGGGCTAATGGCCGAAGCGGATCCGTGTGCGGCCACCAAGGCACTGTTTGGTGGCAGAGCTAGATCATGCCCGTCATCACAGTGCGACGCGCTTGGCTGTGGCTCGAGTCCGTTGAAGATCAAGTCTCCGCGGACGTCGGCCGTGAAGTTTAAGCTTCCAAATCTGACCTGACGGCCAGGGGCGTAGCTTTCGATCTGCTCCAGATGGCCAAGCGAACTGGCCCGCAGGGCGAAGCCGCCGAATACGAAGATCTGTCCGGGGAGAAAAGTCTCACCCTGGATAGCGTTGCAGGTTGAAGATGCCATCAAGCCTATCGGTGACGACACAGAGGAACTCTCAATGAAAGCACCAATGTCGGTGTCAAAACCGGTGGATCTCGGGTAGGGGGTCCCGAACTGTGCGTCTAGGCGGATGGTAACATGAGACGAGAGACACGATGTTTTTACCTAGGTTCGGGCCCTCTCGATGGAGGTAAAACCCTACGTCCTGCTTGATTAATATTGATGATATGGGTAGTACAAGAGTAGATCTACCACGAGATCAAGGAGGCTAAACCCTAGAAGCTAGCCTATGGTATGATTGTTGTCATGTACGTTGTCCTACGGACTAAAGCCCTCCGGTTTATATAGACACCGGAGAGGGCTAGGGTTACACAGAGTCGGTTACAATGGTAGGAGATCTACATATCCGTATTGCCAAGCTTGCCTTCCACGCCAAGGAAAGTACCATCCGGACACGAGCCGGAGTCTTCAATCTTGTATCTTCGTAGTCTTGGAGTCCGGCGGATAATGATAGTCCGGCTGTCCAGACACCCCCTAGTCCAGGACTCCTTCACTAACCATAGCATGAAACATGTGGATCCAAATCAGCCCCTTACGAAGCAACGCATAAACTAGGGTTTAAGCTTCTATCACTCTAGCAACCCATCATCTACTTATTACTTCCCAATGCCTTCCTCTAGGCCCAAATAATGGTGAAGTGTTATGTAGTCGACGTTCACATAACACCACTAGAGGCTAGACAACATACATCTCATCAAAATATCGAATGAATACCAAATTCACATGACTACTAATAGCAAGACTTCTCCCTTGTCCTCAGGAACAAATGTAACTACTCACAAAGCATATTCATGTTCATAATCAGAGGGGTAATAATATGCATAAAGGATCTAAACATATGATCTTCCACCAAATAAACCAACTAGCATCAACTACAAGAAGTAATCAACACTACTAGCACCAATCCGGACTTGGAGACAAGAATTGGATACAAGAGATGAACTAGGGTTTGGAGATGAGATGGTGCTGGTGAAGATGTTAATGGAGATTGCCCTCTCCCGATGAGAGGAGCGTTGGTGATGATGATGGCGATGATTTCCCCCTCTCGGAGGGAAGTATCCCCGGCAGAACAACTCTGCTGGAGCTCTAGATTGGTTCCGCCAAGGATCCGCCTCGTGGCGGCGGAGTCTCGTCCCGAAAGGTTGCTTATTATTTTTTCTCATTGAAAGACTTCATATAGGAGAAGATGGGCGTCTTAGAGCCACCAGGGGCCCCACGAGGTAGGAGGGCGCGCCCTAGGGAGGGGGGCGCGCCCCCCACCCTCGTGAGCAGGGTGTGGGCCCCTTGTCCTTCATCTTTGCCGAGGATTTTTCTTTATTTCTTTTAAGATATTCCGTAGAGTTTCAGGACTTTTGGAGTTGCGCAGAATAGGTCTCTAATATTTGCTCCTTTTCCAGCCCAGAATTCCAGCTGCCGGCATCCCCCCTCTTCATGCAAACCTTGTAAAATAAGAGAGAATAGCCATAAGTATTGTGACATAACATGAAATAACAGCCCATAATGCAATAAATATCGATATAAAAGCATGATGCAAAATGGACGTATCAACTCCCCCAAGCTTAGACCTCACTTGTCCTCAAGCGAAAAGCCGATAACAATAAATATGTCCTCGTGTTTAGAGGTAGAGGCGTCGATAAAAATATAATACGGACATGAAGGCATCATGATTATTCTCATAACGGCGACATATATAGATTTTGTCATATGATTACTTATGTTCAAGTGATGATCTATTCACAATGCAAAAGTATGAATCAGAAACCTTATTGAGCACCAACAAACTATAACCTCAGTCATTGAAGCAATTGCAATTTATCATAACATCGGAAAGAGTCTATGTTAGAGCTAAAAAGCAAGTCCACATACTCAACTATCATTTAGTCCTTCATAATTGCTAACACTCACGCAATACTTGTGGTTATGAAGTTTTAATCGGACACAGAGAAAGATAGGGGCTTATGGTTTTGCCCCACAACCTTTTACCTCAAGGGTAATGTCAACAATAATAATTCATGCTCCCCTACATCCAATTAGATATATATATCATGTTCTTTCCAACATGCTGGGCTTGCCAAAGGATAAAATGAAAAAGGAAAGGTGAAGATCACTGTGACTCTTGCATAAGGTAGAGGATAATAATAAAAGATAGGCCCTTCGCAGAGGGAAGCAGAGGTTGCCATGCGCTTTTAGGGTTGGATGCACAAAATCTCAATGCGAAAGAACGTCACTTTATATTGCCCCTTGTGATATGAACCTTTATTATGCAGTCTGTCACTTTTATTACTTTCACATCACAAGATTGTATAAAGCTTATTTCTCCCACACCAATCAATCATACATATTTAGAGCAATTTTTATTGCTTTGCACCGATGACAACTTACTTGAAGGATCTTACTCAATCCATAGGTAGATATGGTGGACTCTCATGGCAAAACTGGTTTAAGGGTATTTGGAATCACAAGTAGTATTTCTACTTGGTGCTGAGAATTTGGCTAGCATGAGGGGGAAAGGCAAGCTCAACATGTTAGAGGATCCATGAAAACATACTTTATCTCAGATATAAGAAAACATAACTCATTACGTTGTCTTCCTTGTCCAACATCAACTCTTTAGCATGTCATATTTTAATGAGTGCTCCCAATCATAAAATATGTCAATGATAATATATCTATATGTGAAACCTCTCTTTCCTTATTACTTCCTATTAATTGCAACGATGACCAAAGCTATGTCTGCCAACCCCCAACAACTTTTAATCATCATACTCTTTCTATGTGGAGTCATTACTCTCGATAAGATCAATATGAACTCTTTGTTTCTTTTTATTCTTTTTCTTCTTTTATTTTACTCACCCAAGATCATGGCAAAATAATCAAGCCCTTGACTCAAAACTAATCTTTATTATATATAGCTCACAGAGTCGATTACATAGAGAGATCATAAAGAAAAACTCAAAACTAGATCAAGATACTACTAAGATGTTTGGTATTGAAGGCTTTTCATTTGGTGTTGACTCATCACAATTAATTTTGGAAAGTTTTTCAATTAAAAAGAAATCCTATGGGTTTTGGATTTATTCTTTTTATTCAAACCATTATCTTTTGCCATGCCTCTTGTTGAAATCTTCCTTCCAAACCCACCTCCCTACCTTGGGACAAGCCTAGCACTCAATTCCAGCAAGTTTCATCTTCATATAATTTTTATTTCTATTTATTTTAACCAAAAAATCTTTTCTATCATTTAGTTTGGACCCTAGGGAGTTACAAAGGAACTACCTTTTTCCCTTTGAGTTTTGACTCCAAATAAATTTCTCTGGCTAGTCCTTAGCACCCTCAACCAAGATCCATCAAGATCCACTGGTCCACAATTCAAAATTTTCAAAATGTACTTGTTGAAAGTTTGGACCTGATATGCCAATTTTGGTGAGATTCATACTTTTCTTCTCCTAAAAATCTGAGGTAATTCAGGCAGCCTCCAGATGCATCAAGAGACCACCTCAGCAAAGATCAGCTCCAGAAAATTTTTCCACATGCCAAAATCATTTCATCGAACAGTTTGCGTGCACTGTTTATGTCAATTTCAGAAATTCAGTGATACAGCTCTGCCGTCAGTGTCGTTTTCTTCAGAGTGCGGCGTCAATAGCGCCAGTGCCCGCGTTGGCACCTTGCTCACTACTTCTCCTTCTTATCCAGTGCGCCGCATGATCTTTTGGACGGGTGCGAGCGTCGGTGGTGACGTGGCTCGCCAGCACCGGCGTGTTCCACGGTGGTAGAGCCACCCGTGGTGGCCAACAGGGGCCAGCCCTGCCTTTTGGCGCCGTCCAGCACCGCCCAAACCACCGGAAGCCTACGCGTGGCCATCCCCTCCCCTGTGCACACTGCAGCACCGTCGCCGTGGCCTGAGAGGCGCAAAGCATGCTCTCTGCCGCCAATGTGCCCGTGAGGCCGTTCCATCGGGAACTTGGAGTACCTCCCAAGTCAGGCCAAGTTTAACCCTTGAACGGAACCAGTAGACCATCGCGATGATGCCTAGCCCCCTAGATCACCTGACCGACCACTGCCTCGCCGTAATCATCCGGAGTTATCCCATTCTCGGCCACCGCCTCGGACCGGCTATAAAAGGAGCCCTCGAGATCGTTCTCGACCCAGCACCACTCCTCCACCTCACCGGAGCCCCGCCTAGCCACTAGGAGGACCTCGAGGAGGTCTTCTTCCTCGACTCCTGCCGCCCCGAACCGCCTCGGGCTCCGGCGCGATTCACTCTGGTGAGACCACCCCCGCCTCCCAGACCGTGCCAGTCGCCTCCTACTACACCCAATACTCTAACCCGAGCCCCAATTCGACTTTTGCAGCCCTCCCCGGCGAGATCCACCAACGCCCGAACCACCGTCCGCCGGAGTTGGGGCCGCCGTCGACGTGGTGCTCGCCGATGACCAACTCCACCACCCACAGACGCGGGAGAGCACCGTGAGTCCGTTGGTACCCTCCTTTTCCCCTACCTTGCCGTGGATCGCCACCGGCGACCACCACAGCCCTCGGGCGCTGGAGCGCTCTGTTTGAGCTTCAAACCTGACGGGTGGGACACCCCCCGTCAGCCTCTCTGTTCTAATTCAAACCGTTTTCTGTTGGCGCCTTCGGTGCGGGTGCGTTTTCTCCTCTCGAAGACATATTCCCTACCAAAGCATTTTCTGTTTTTATAAACTAACCCCTAGAATCTTTCTGTTTCATTACAGACGGGTCCCTGGACCAAAACCTTAATAACTCTTTAACAAAATATGATTTTTAATTGATTCTTTTTGTGTCATATTTATTTTCTATCTAGTTTTTTTTTCATATTTATTTGAAATTTTTTGGAACAATTTTTATGCACACACGGTATTTATGTTAGTATATGATTTCTTTATACCATAGATACCGGAGGAGGTGACGGAACCGCGAACTTCGCTGAGCTAGACTCGACTACTCTGAACCAGGCAAGCATGTTTGAACCTTTGATATGACGAGTGTCTTTGCATGTTTGCTTGAGTAGTTAGTTCATGGCATGGTTATATGAGTATTTGTAAGTGCGATATTGCATGCAAGGCAAGCTACACGTGAGCTTCGACAGTTGATATATTCATAAGGTGGTGAGACAACCTGATCATGTGGTGGCATGATAGGTTGTAGCTGGTATTGTTGAAGCATGCCAGTCTTATGTCAACCGTTTAATTCCGGTGTTAACCTGGATCAAGTCATGTTTTCGTCCGTCCCCTTTCTGTACTGCCACATGTTTTCTGCAAAGAATACGGTTTAGTAAGTTGCAACCTCTTTCCATGTACACACCAAATAGAGGCGCCGGGATGAGGGTTCCATGGCCCTGGATTAAAGCCCGTCATCCGGTCAGGGGGCATGGGTGTTTCCGGTTGGGACCAAGAGGGGGGCACCCCTTAGAGCGCGCGATATAAATTTGATCCCATGCTATTCAAGGTTGTGGCCTCCCCATCTTAAAGTTTTTCTTGAATGTTGCCTAGGGTGATTCCTGGCAATGGA
>OY997271.1:101809543-101827043 GCA_963921465.1 Triticum timopheevii
AGTCCGGCTGACGATGATAGTCCGGCTATCCGGACACCCCCTAGTCCAGGACTCCCTCAGTAGCCCCTGAACCAGGCTTCAATGACGATGAGTCCGGCGCGCATATTGTTCGGCATTGCAAGGTGGGTTCCTCCTCCGAATAATTCATAGAAGATTGTGAACACCAGGATAGTGTCCGGCTCTGCAAAATAAATTCCACATTCCACCGTAGAGAGAATAATATACACAAGTTCAATCTGCTGACATTTTTTGTGGCATGACGTCACACCAGTACCAAGCCCTTACTTGAATCATTTTTTACTTTACCACGTCAGTGCATTTAGCGAAGCAGTTTCCTTGGCACGTCTTGTCGAAGCAGAGATCGTGTTCCCCTTATTCCGGGATTCTCATCAATACGGACGCGGGTAACCTAACCGCGCCATTGATGGTGGCGCTTGGGAGATAAGTGAGTTTTACCAGGCCAGTGGGGATGCATAGATTTCGTCCGCCCATATATAAGGGGATTAGGATCCACCCTTTCACCTACGCCTTCTTCCTCCTTTGCTTATCCATCTCCGTGCACTTGAGCTCCAGTGCCCAAGCCCGCACATCTCGTCTCAACCTTCTCCAGTCATGTATGGAGCGGGAGGCAAGTGGATGACCTCCTTCGTTACGGAGGGGCACATCGAAAGACTGCGCAGCGCCGGATATCTATCTGGTGACATCGCGCACCGGCTGCCCGATGAGGGGCAGCTCATCCCCACCCCCAGGCCCCATGAGAGGGTCGTATTCCTTCCCCACTTCCTCTGCGGACTAGGCTTCCCATTGCATCCCTTTGTCCGAGGGCTCATGTACTATTATGGCCTGGATTTCCATGATCTGGTGCCAAACTTCATCCTCAACATCTCGACGTTTATCGTCGTGTGCGAGGCCTTCCTCTGCATCCAGCCTCACTTCGGCTTGTGGCTCAAGACCTTCAATGTCAAGCCGAAGGTGGTGAAGGGCACTCAAGCGGAGTGCGGAGGCGCCATGTTGGGTAAGATACCCAACATCGTCTGGCTCGAGGGTGCCTTCGTGGAAACCATCAAGGGATGGCAATCGGGGTGGTTCTACATCACCGAGCCGCGTGACCCTAGATGGGTAGCGGCCCCCGAATTTAGATCTGGGATCCCCATGCGGCTCTCCTCTTGGAAGGAGAGTGGCCTGACCTGTGGTGATTTGGAGGAGCTGACCGGATTCCAAGCCTGTATCCAGAGGCTGGTGAACAAGAAGCTCAAGCTTGTCAACGTGGTCCAGGTCATGCTCATCTGCCGGATTCTCCCGTGCCAAGAATGGGCATTTAAATTGTGGGAGTTCAATCCGGCACAGCACCAGACCTTGAGCAGGCTCTTCGACACTAGGTACGAAGATGCCTGGAAAGTGCTCTTCATGGGCGCCGAAGCCCCCGCATCCGCCACCGAAGATCGCGGATTTCGCTCGCAGCGTCAAGCTGACGAGGTAAGTGATTCTACCCCTTTACGGGACACTTGCTATTCATAGTTTGATTCTATGCGGGTTTCAATTTCCCTTTTCCTTTGACAGGACTGGATGAGGAAGGCGGAGCAGACCATCTGTCCGGATCCTATGCCAGAAAACCCAGTAGACGCCCGTCTAGCGGGGCTGCTGGTTCCGGCACCGCACGTGGTGCCGGAGAAGAAGGCCAAGAAGGAGGCCACGGGTACTCGAAAGAGTTCCCGTTTTCAGGTGTCCGACGACTCCGAGGCGGACTCGTCCCCCGAAAACGAGGAGAAAGAGGACTCTCTCTCAGAGGAAGGAGAGAGGAAGAGGAAGGCTTCCCCAACAGGGGAGGCCGAAGGGTCCAAGAGGGGAAGGACTATTCCCCCGGACAGCTCTGCCAACGTCAACGTTGGCGACGAAGAATGGCCCTCAAGGGCCAGGCCTCTAGCGAGATCGTAAGTATCCGGATTCCTGAATGATTTATAATTTCTCTTTTGTGTCACATAGTGTCATTCTAATGCCGCACGCTGCCTGTAGTCCAGCCGATGATGATCTCCCCGCTTCATCGAGTGGGTCGTTTGCTCCGTCGGATGTAGACTCCATCCCGACCGCCTCCACCCCTCGCGACGCTGAGGACGCCGAGGTGGGATCCCAAGAAGGGACCCATCAGGGGGAGGCTCCGGAGGCGCCACAAGGCAGCCTCCCGGACTCCATGTCGGAACCCGCAGTGGTTCCGGAGTCCGGCCGGCGGCCCCTTCACAAGAAGGGCAAGACCGTGACGCCGGCGGCCTCCGTCCAACCGGAGGCGCCAGACAACTTGTTGGAGGCGCTCAAAGGTGCTTCCATCGAGGAAGGACACCACACTATTATGAGTGCGGTGATTCAGAAGGTGCAGCTCGCCAAGAGCGGGCTGACCGAAGCCTGCAGTAGCCTTCTATCGGGCTTTGAGGTAAGAAGTGAAAAATATGCAATGTAATACCGCATAGACAGTAGCCCCTGATGCTCGGTTCGGTGTTCGGAAAGAAAAGCCGGACTGAGGATCTAAAAAAGATATACGCAGGGTTGCTAAAAAATTATGTCAATATGGGTTTGCAGGCTGCGCTGCTGACCTCTGCCGCACTGACTGCGGAGGTCGGTGCTTTGAAGCAGGAGCTCGAACGGTCCGAGCAAGAGCTCGGCCATGCCAAGAAGCAGCTCGAGGACAAAGAAGGTGAGTAACACCACTTTGAATTATTACCTTACAAAAAAGGATTTAGGTTGCGATAAAAATAACAAGGATAACGTGGGTACTGCAGGGGCCACGAACGAGGTGGCAACCCTGAAGGAGGCCGTGTCCGTGGCCGAACGTAATGCGGCCGCGGAACAGGTAGAGCGAGAAAAGCAGGAGGCGCGGGTGGCGGAGGTTCGGCAAGAGCTCCAGGCTCTCATGGAAAAGCATGAGAGTTTGGAGCGCGACTCAAAGACTCGAGAGTCCGAGCTTGCCTCGACTCTCGAAAGTGCCAAAGCCGCCAAGGCCGAGGCCCATAAGTCCCTTCAGGAGATTGAGTCGGTGAAGAAGATAGCGGCGAGTAAGGCATTTTTCATGCAAATCAAGCATGTGAATTTAAATTACGTGTTACTTACCCGAATTCGGAGCTCTCCAGGGGCGTTTGCAGATCTGCCTTGCAGCGTGTCTGATGCCGCCGCATTCTACCGAGCCGAGGAGGGGAGCTCAACGGAGAAGGTCTTCTGGTCTCAGTACGCTGAGGCCGGCCATCCGGTGCCCCCTAGAGACCAGCTGAAGCAGCTGGTCGAGCTCCACAAGGTAGCCGAGCAGGCCATGAAGGGCCTCATAGTCCGGCTATGGCCTGGAGAGGCCATGCCTGTTAGCTACTTCGGCCTCGTGCGGCGGTTGGTGGATGCGTGCCCCTGGGTGGAGGTCATCAAGCGCTCCGCCTGTATTGAAGGTGCTCGTCGGGCCCTTGCCCGTGCAAAGGTGCATTGGCGCAAGTTGGATGCGGAGAGGCTTATCACTGACGCGCCACCAACGGGCAAGGAGTATCGTACGCCCGAGATGTACTATAAGACTGTCCTGAAGGGTGCCCGCAAGATTGCGGATGAGTGCCCCAGAGATGTAATTATTGAGTAAATTCGCAATGTGTTATCCTCTGCGCTGAAAACTTTGTTCATATGCGCTAAGCAACGCTTATTGATTTAAAATATTACCTTCTGTGCGGCCGTTTATTAAATCTGAGAGATGGCAAGTCGTCGGCTTCAGCCCCCATGCCACGAGTGCTGGGGTGTTCGGGATAAACTTGAGCACTCTTGTTCCCATTTTTGGATCCATCTAGTGAGGCGCTCAACACAACGAACAAGGCAACCGGACTTATAATGCTTGAACACTCTCACTTAGCCATAGAATTCTATAATTTTAAATTTCGGCGAAGCCCCTAGTATTCGGAAGACCGAGTTCGGGGTGCTATCCACGCCTTGGCCGGACATTATCCGGTTCTTTGCTCGAAGCGGCATAAGTCTTTAGGGACTCGAAAAGACCTCTCGAACAGCAACCAGTCTCTCGCCTTATCATGACAGTCAGTTTTAGCTTTCTCCACTGAGGCTTTAACCCAGCTCAACCGGGGCGCAATCGCAGTGGTTCTCCCAGTGCTACCTTAGCCGACAGAACGGAACGTAAGGTGCCAAAACATGAGAGCCAGGCAAACCCAACTATTGACCCAAGACATGATTCGGAGCCGATTCATATAATGCTATAAGTTCGGGGTGCCGCACTTGTGAAAGTGTTCGGACTTATCACACCATAATGCGGGGAACATAAGCCCCTGGTGTATTCGTCCGTACCAAAATATACGGATGCAACATGTCGTAAATGAACATATATATATAGTAATGCAATTATAGGCAAAAAGTGCTGCATTATTTATTCAAGAAATTCTGCTATGAGTGCGGAATGATACAAATAGTGCGGTAAGCAAGGGATTGGCCTAATGAAAGGTGTATCCCTCCAGGGGTAGGCTGCGAAATGGTGTATTTAACAAATTTAATGCTCATAATGGAGACCACCTGAGTGTTCGTCGCAGCCTTTGTCCCTCCCTGGCTGTTGCATCATGAGTTCGGCAGGTTCGCCGCCGGACAGAGTCCTGTGTAAAAAAGAAGAAAAATAAAAAATAAAAATAGCGACACACTTGGGAGCCCCTGGTGTGGTCGAACCGCACTCTGGGTCTGTTGTGGTCGTGCCCTCCCCCTATGCCCATGGTATCTCCAGAGCGTAATGATGTACGCGGAGAGATTGTCTTGCAATTGTGCGAGGGTTGGGGTTGGGGCCGCATTGCTACGCATGCTTGGGACGTGCCACGTGGTCTTGGTTGATGTTGCTCCGGGCGTGTTTGGCCGTGTCCGGCCGTTTAACGGCCGGACTCAAAAATTGCCTTAGAAGGTTGCTCTGTACTTCTGCCGCGAGAGCCACTGTATGTTCCTCCGTTCGGAGGGAGCGTTCCGTGTTTCCATTGACCGTGATGACTCCACGAGGGCCTGGCATCTTGAGGTTGAGGTATGCATAATGCGGCACCGCGTTGAACTTTGCGAACGTGGTCCGTTCGAGCAGAGCGTGATAGCCACTGCGGAACGGGACTATGTCGAAGATTAACTCCTCGCTTCGGAAATTATCCGGGGATCCGAAGACCACTTCCAGTGTGACTGAGCCTGTACAATTGGCCTCAACACCTGGTATGACGCCTTTGAAGGTTGTCTTTGTAGGTTTAATCCTTGAAGGGTCTATGCCCATCTTGCGCACTGTATCCTGATAAAGCAGGTTCAGGCTACTGCCGCCGTCCATCAGGGCTCTCGTGAGGTGAAATCCATCAACGATTGGGTCTAAAACCAATGCGGCGAACCCGCCATGGCGGATACTGGTCGGATGGTCTCTTCGATCGAAAGTGATCGGGCAAGAGGACCATGGGTTGAACTTTGGGGCGACTGGCTCCATCGCATATACGTCCCTTAGTGCATGCTTCCGCTCCCTCTTGGGTATATGCGTTGTGTATATCATGTTTACCGTCCGCACTTGTGGGGGGAAGCCCTTCTGTCCTCTATTGTTCGGCGGCCGGGTCTCTTCCTCGTCATCGCTGTGTAGCCCCTTGTCATTGTTTTTGGCAATTAATTTGCCTGCCTGCTTGAATACCCAACAGTCTCTGTTGGTGTGGTTAGCTGGCTTTTCGGGGGTGCCATGTATTTGGCAAAAGCGGTCGAGTATTCGGTCCAAATTGGACGGGCCCGGAGTGGTTCTTTTAAATGGCTTCTTCCGTTGACCGGGTTTGGAGCCTCGGAATCCGGCGTTGACTGCCGTATCCTCATTGCTGTCGCCGTTAATGCGTCGTTTGTTTTTGTTTCGATGCGACCTGCCATTGCGGTCCTTGGTATCCGGACTGCCAACATTTTTACTGAGGTTGTTGCTGCGAGCTAGCCAGCTATCCTCTCCCGCACAGAAGCGGGTCATGAGTGATGTGAGGGCTGCCATGGATTTCGGCTTTTCCTGTCCTAGGTGCCGGGCCAGCCACTCGTCGCGGATGTTATGTTTGAAGGCAGCGAGGGCCTCTGCATCCGGACAATCGACGATTTGATTTTTCTTTGTTAAGAACCGTGTCCAGAATTGTCTGGCCGATTCGTCTGGATGCTGGATTATGTGGCTTAGGTCATCTGCGTCTGGTGGTCGCACATATGTGCCCTGGAAGTTGTCGAGGAATGCGGCTTCCAGGTCCTCCCAACACCCAATTGACTCTGCGGGAAGGCTGTTGAGCCAATGCCGAGCTGGTCCTTTAAGCTTGAGCGGGAGATATTTGATGGCATGAAGATCATCGCCGCGGGCCATATGGATATGAAGGAGATAATCCTCGATCCAAACCGCGGGGTCGGTTGTGCCATCGTAGGATTCGATGTTAACGGGTTTAAACCCTTCTGGGATTTGATGATCCATTACTTCGTCAGTGAAGCATAGTGGGTGTGCGGCGCCTCTGTATTGAGCAATATCACGACATAGCTCAAGAGAGCGTTGTCTGCTGTGTTCGGCCCGGCCGGAGTTGTTGTATCCGGTGTGACGGTATTCGTCGTGGGTCTTGGGGCGCCCACGTGATCCATAGATAGATCTGGATTGTCTTGCCTTGTCCTCCAATATATCCCGCAAGTCCGGCGCGTTCCCCCGTGGCTTCGTACTTTTTGAGCGGTGCCGGGGTACGGTTTTCGTGGAGGGCTTAGATGCCTCTCTGTCGTGGCCATGAGGTGGTCGGTCTGCCGTATTGTGCGCTGGTGATGAAGGTTTGTATGCTTCCTCCTCTAGTCGGGGGAGCAACTTGCGTTTTGGGTAGCTTTTGGAGGGGCGTTCGAGTTCATACTCTTCGGTTGCGAGGACCTCGGTGAATCTGTCGGCCAGCAGGTCTTGATCAGCTTGAAGCTGTTGCTGCTTTTTCTTTAGGCTATTATTTGTGGCCATTAGCCTGCGTTTGAAACGCTCTTGTTCGATGGGATCCTCAGGCACGACGAATTCGTCGTCGTCGAGGCTTGCCTCGTCTCCGGAGGGAGGTATGTAATTATCATCCTCGACCTCTTCGTTTGCCGCTCTCTCGTGAGGGCTTGCTTCTGCATCCTCCTGCGCTGAATCTTGCTGGAGGGGGTTGTCTTCGGCACTTTCTGGGGTGTTGTTATCTCCTGTGCCGGAATCTCCATTCTTGTTGTGGCGGGATTTAGAGCGGCGCCGCTGACGTTGGCGCTTGGGCTGTTTCTTTAAGGAATCTGCCTCCGCTGCTTCTTCGCTGTCCCCATCTTTTGGGGTGTCCACCATGTATATGTCGTATGACGAGGTGGTCTTCCAGTGCCCTGTAGGCGCTGGTTCTTGATCGTCTCCGGCATCGTCGTCCATACCCACGATGTCTTCGGAGTCGTAGTCTAGTACATCGGTTAGATCATCGACAGTGGCTACAAAGTGGGTGGTGGGTGGGCTTTGGATTTCTTCATCGTCCGCATCCCAACCATCCTGTCCGTAGTCCGGCCAGGGCTCTCCAGATAGCGAGAGATGCTTTAGCGATTTTAAGATGTCGCCAAAGGGTGAGTGCTGAAAGATGTCCGCAACGGTGAACTCCATGATCGGCGCCCAATCAGATTCGATTGGCAGGGGCGCAGGAGGTTCGGAGTCCGGCAGGGAGTTCGGCACCTCGGAGTCACGAGCTTTATAAGGGACGAGGTCAGTGTTCAGCTCCATCACCGTGGAAGTTGCAGCTCCTGAGGCGGTGTCCAGCCACCCGTCCTCGATCTACGCGATCGGCTCCGGACTATGGGTCGGAGCGGATTCGTGTGCGGCCTCCAAGGTACTGCCCGGCGGCAGAGTTAGGTCGTGCCCATCGTGACAGTGCGGCACGCTCGGCTGCGGCTCGGATCCATCGAAGATCAAGTCTCCGCGGATATCGGCCGTGAAGTTTAGGCTTCCAAACCTGACCTGACGGCCATGGCCGTAGCTTTCGATCTGCTCCAGATGGCCAAGCGAATTGGCCCGCAGTGCGAAGCCGCCGAATACGAAAATCTGTCCGGGGAGAAAAGTCTCGCCCAGGACTGCGTCGTTGTTGATTGAAGAGGCCATCAAGCCTATCGGTGACGACACAGAGGAACTCTCAATGAAAGCACCAATGTCGGTGTCAAAACCGGCGGATCTCGGGTAGGGGGTCCCGAACTGTGCGTCTAGGCGGATGGTAACAGGAGACAAGGGACACGATGTTTTACCCAGGTTCGGGCCCTCTTGATGGAGGTAAAACCCTACGTCCTGCTTGATTGATATTCATAATGTGGGCATTACAAGAGTAGATCTACCACGAGATCAAGGAGGCTAAATCCTAGAAGCTAGCCTATGGTATGATTGTTGTAATGGTTGTTGTTGTTGTGTCCTATGGACTAAAGCCATCCGGTTTATATAGACACCGGAGAGGGCTAGGGTTACACAGAGTTGGTTACAATGGTAGGAGATCTACATATCCGTATCGCGAAGCTTGCCTTCCACGCCAAGGAAAGTCCCATCCGGACATGGGACGAAGTCTTCAATCTTGTATCTTCATAGTCTTGGAGTCCGGCTGACGATGATAGTCCGGCTATCCGGACACCCCCTAGTCCAGGACTCCCTCAATACTTGTCGTGACCCTGACTAGGGATGGACCAATGAGCAGCTCGGCTCGTTAAGCTCGTACTCGTTAAGCTCGTGCTCGTTAAGGCTCGGCTCGTTAAGCTCATTAAGATTAACAAGAAGAAAACCCTGCTCGGCTCGGCTCATTTGAAGCTCGTTAAGCTCGTGAGTGCTTGCAAGCGCTCGTTAACAGATTATAATGTGTTACGATATACATGATGAATGTGTAGGTATGGTTTTCAAGATAAAATATTATGACTAAGAAAATAAATGAAGTAGTATGTTGCCTAATATGTCGATTAAATGAAATAGATGGGCTGAGGTGCTACAAAAAGTTTGTCATGTAATATGGAAATATATGTTGTGTTGTTACTAACGAGCTTAACGAGCTACTCGTGAAACTCATTAGCTCGCTCATTAAGCTCATTAAGCTTAACGATCTAAAATCAATGATTAGCTCTGTTCATTAAGAAGCGAGCGACGAGCTTAACGAGCCGAACTATCGAGCACTCGTTTTGCTCGCGAGCTACGAGCTTTTGGTCCAGCCCTAACCCTGACCAAAACAGACCGCGCACGTGTCATCCAATCTGTTGGCAATGACACTGTCTGTCGCTCGGCCAATGCCTTGACCACCTCCCCTCCTCGGAGCGGGTGGGGGCTCGGGGTAAAAGAACCCAAGGCGCCGAAGGCGTCAAGGAACACTGTGCCTAACCCGGGGCATGGCTAGCTTGCTAGCCGTCCCTCGTGTTGAAAATCTATTTAATCCACACGACTCTCGGCAACGGATATCTCGGCTCTCGCGTCGATGAAGAACGTAGCGAAATGCGATACTTGGTGTGAATTGCAGAATCCCGCGAACCATCGAGTCTTTGAACGCAAGTTGCGCCCGAGGCCACTCGGTTGAGGGCACGCCTGCCTGGGCATCACGCCAAAACATGCTCCCAACCACCCTCAACGGGAATCGGGATGCAGCATCTGGTCCCTTGTCTCGCAAGGGGCAGTGGACCAAAGATCAGGCTGCCGGTGTACCACACCAGACATAGCGCATGGTGGGCGTCCTCGCTTTATCAATGTAGTGCATCCGACGCGCAGCCTGCATTATGGCCTCAGAACAACCCAGCAAACGAAGCGCACATCGCTTCGACCGCGACCCCAGGTCAGGCGGGACTACCCGCTGAGTTTAAGCATATAAATAAGCGGAGGAGAAGAAACTTACAAGGATTCCCCTAGTAACGGCGAGCGAACCGGGAGCAGCCCAGCTTGAGAATCAGGCGTCCGTGTCGTCCGAATTATAGTCTGGAGAGGCGTCCTCAGTGACGGACCGGGCCCAAGTCCCCTGGAAAGGGCGCCTGGGAGGGTGAGAGCCCCGGTCGGCCCAAACCCTGTCACCCCACGAGGCGCCGTCAATGAGTTGGGTTGTTTGGGAATGCAGCCCAAATCGGGCGGTAGACTCCATCCAATGCTAAATACAGGCGAGAGACCGATAGCGAACAAATACTGCGAGGGAAAGATGAAAAGGACTTTGAAAAGAGAGTGAAAGAGTGATTGAAATTGCCAGGAGGGAAGCGGATGGGGGTCGGCGATGCCTCTCGGTCGTATGCGGAACGGCTCTTGCTGGTCCGCCGCTCGGCTCGGGGTGTGGACTGTTGTCGGTCGCGCCGGCGGCCAAAGCCCGGGGGCCCTAGGTGCCCCCGGTGGCCGTCGTCAGCACGGCCGGTACCCGCGCGCTTAAAGGCGTGTCCCTCGGGGAACGACGCTACAACGGCCTGCGGGCTCCCCATCCGACCCATCTTGAAACACGGACCAAGGAGTCTGACATGCGTGCGAGTCGACGGGTTCTGAAACCTGGGATGCGCAAGGAAGCTGACGAGCGGGAGGCCCTCGCGGGCCGCACCGCTGGCCGACCCTGATGTTCTGTGAAGGGTTCGAGTTGGAGCACACCTGTCGGGACCCGAAAGATGGTGAACTATGCCTGAGTGGGGCGAAGCCAGAGGAAACTCTGGTGGAGGCTCGAAGTGATATGACATATGCAATCACTCCATAAGGCCAGTGGTGAGCACACTCAAAAATATATGTGCCAAGTGACCAAGATACTTGAAATATTCATGCGGATGCCTTCGTCACAGGCTACACGGCTAAGTCATGGTCAAGACAAATGGTAAAGTCCCTTATATGTCATACGCAATCACTCGATAAGGCCATTCGCGAGCACACTCAAAACTATTTGTGCCAAGTGACCAAGATACTTGGTCGATTCATACATGTGATGTCACGACAAAGAACGTGTTGAAGGAGACACGGGCAAGAGTCGTGGACGGAACCGGATGCGCGCCATGGAAAACAGGGCAAAACAAGGTACGAGGCACACACACGTACACGGACCCTTACACGGACCCGTGAACGGGCTCTACGGGGACAAGGGAAAAAAGTGTCCGACGCCCATCGTGCACGGAAGTGGACGCGCGCCATGAAAAACAGGGGAAAACCGTGTACGACGCACACACACGTACACGGACCAGTGAACGGGCGGTACGTGGACACGGGAAAAAGTGGCCGACACCCGTCGTGGACGGAACAGGACGTGCGCCATGGAAAACTGGGCAAAACCACGTACGAGGCACACACACATACACGGACCCGTGAACGGGCTGTACGTGGACACGGGGAAAAAACGGCCGACGCCTGTCGTGGACGGAACGGGACGCGCGCCATGGAAAACTGGGCAAAACCACGTACGAGGCACACACACGTACACGGACCCATGAACGGGCTGTACGTGGACATGGGGAGAAATGGCCGACGCCCGTCGTGGACGGAACAGGATGCGCGCCATGGAAAACAGGGAGAAACCATGTACGAGGCACACACACGTACACGGACCCTTACACGGACCCGTGAACGGGCGGTACGTGGACACAGAAAAAAAAGTGGCCGACGCCCGTCGTGGACGGAACGGGACACGCGCCATGGAAAACTGGGCAAAACCACGTACGAGGCACACACACGTACACGGACCCGTGAACGGGCTGTACGTGGACACGGGAAAAAAAAACTTCCGATGCCTGTCGTGGACGGAACGGGACGCGCGCCATGGAAAACTGGGCAAAACCATGTACGAGGCACACACATGTACACGGACCCTTATACGGACCCGTGAATGACTGTACGTGGACACGGAGAAAAAAACGGCCGACGCCCATTGTGGATGGAATGGGACGCGCGCCATGGAAAACTGGGCAAAACCACGTACGAGGCACACACACGTATACGGACCCTTACACGGTCCCGTCAACGGGCTGTACGTGGACAAGGGAAAAAAATGGCCGACGCCCGTCGTGGACGAAATGGGAGGCGCGCCATGGAAAACAGGGCGAAACCACGTACGAGGCACACACCCTTACACGGACCCGTGAACGGGCGGCACGTGAACACGGGAAAAAAGTGGCTGACGCACGTCGTGGGCAGAACGGGACGCGCGCCATGGAAAACTGGGCAAAACCACGTACGAGGAACACACACGTACACGGACCCTTACACGGACCCGTGTACAGGCTGTACGTAAACTCGGGAAAAAAGACCGACGCCCATTGTGGACGGAACGGGACGCGCACCATGGAAAACTGGGCAAAACCACGTACGAGGCACGCACACGTACATGGACACGTGAACGGGCTGTACGTGGACACGGGAAAAAACTGGCCGACGCCCGTTGTGGACAGAACCGGACGCGCGCCATGGAAAATTGGACAAAACCACGTACGAGGGACACGCACGTACACGGACACGTGAACGGGTACGAGAGGTCCGGGAGAAAAAAGGCCCATACGCCATGGAAACCGGATCAAAACTAGCAAATGATGGTCAAGAAACGGTGCCATGGCAGCGAAAACATGTCTCATGGCAAAAAAACGCTGCCACGGTAGCGTTTCAAAACAGTGTACCCCTCCTTCACAAACTGAAGGACAGGGGTCCCAATGGGGGCTAAAACCCTCGGGTATAGTAGGGAGGAGGGGTCCTTCCTGGTGGGCGTACGGAACACGGGTGGTTTTTCTTAGGAAAAACACCCGTTTTCTCGTACGCCCATCCTTTCCCAATGTTGCCTCGGATGTCCCGTCGTTATGCCATCACGAAGGTGCTGGCCCGGTCCCGTGTATGTCTCGTGAGAAATCCTGACCCTACAGCCGAACGTGGCTCGGGAAACAGGAAAGTACCCCGTTCCATACATGATCCGACCGACGGTAAACAGTCGCAACAGTGTCCCTCGAATGTCGCCTCCGGAAAACCGTTGCCCCTTGGGGGCAATGTCATCGCTGTCCCGGTCCCCTGTACGTCTCAAGTGAAATTCTGACCCAACAGCCAAATGCGGCTCGGGAAACAGGAAAGTAGCCCGTTTCGTGCATGATAAGACCGTCGGACAACGTTGCACCGACGTCTCGATTAAGTTGCCTTCGGAAAATCATTGCATCTGTAACTTTATTGCTGCATGTGTGACACACACGTGATTTGGCCTTGCAAGATGCCTTCATGCAAGTGATCCTCCCATGCTCTGCACTGGCGGAGGCTTGGTTGGTTTGACCGCTTGTTGGCTACTAAGTGCATGAGTAGCTTTGTGTCACGCCCAAGATGCGACCCTATCCTAAAGGAACTCAAAGGTCCCACCAAGGATAGAAGCGCATCTTGAAGGCTCTTTTGCAAGGTGGATATCATTACATCAACATTACATAATAGTGGGGATACAACCAAGACATACAATGTCACATGAATACAACAATACATCATATACAAGAATAACATCCGACTACGAACGTAACATAAATAGAAACTCAAACGACATCCACCCCGCTAGCCCAGGCTGCCGACCTGGAACCTAACCCAAGATCGACGAAGAAGAAGAAGAACTCCAACACAAGTAAACATCGCTCTTGCGTCATGTTCATCGCATAACCTGTACCTACAACTGATGGTGTAGTAATCTGTGAGCCACGAGGACTCAGCAATCCCATTACCATGGGTATCAAGGCTAGCAAAGCTTAATGGGTAAGGAAGGGGTAAAGTGGTGAGGCTGCAGCAGTGACTAAGCATGTATGGTGGCTAACTTACGCAAATAAGAGCGAGAAGAGAAGCAAAGCAAGCGGTCGTTAACTAGTAATTATCAAGAAGTGATCCTGAACTCCTAGTTATGTCAAACATAACCCAAGAAACCGTGTTCTCCTCTCGAACAACCCGGAAAAGAGGCAATCACGGTTCCACACACGGTTAGTGTATTTTAGAAGAGTTTACTTCAAGTTTACTACAACCGGATATCAACAAATTCCCATATGCCACATAACCGTGGGCACGGCTTCCGAAAGTTCAAACCCCGCAGGGGTGTCCCAACTTAGCCCATTATAAGCTCCCGCGATCAACGAAGGATATTCCTTCTCCCGGGAAGAACATATCAGTCTAGGAATCCCGGTTACAAGACATTTCGACAATGGTAAAACAAGACCAGCAAGACCGCCCGCTGCGCCGACATCCCGATAGGAGCTGCACATATCTCGTTCTCAGGGAAACACCGGATGAGACAGGCTACGAGTAAAACCAGGCCCCGAGTTTCCCCGTGGTGGCCCCGCAGGCGGCTCGGTTTGTACCAACACTTAGAGAAGCGCTGGCCCCCGGGGGGGGGGGGGCTAAATAAAGATGACCCTCGAGAGCGTGACTCCCAAGGGAAAAGTAGGTGGTGGTGAGGCAAATGGTAAAACCAAGGTTGGGCCTTGCTGGAGGAGTTTTATTCAAAGCGAACTGTCAAGGGGGTCCCATAAATCACCCAACCGCGTTAGGGACGCAAAATCCAGGAACATAACACCGATATGACGGAAACTAGAGCGGCAAGAGTGGAACAAAACAGCAGGCATAAGGCCGAGCCTTCCACCCTTTACCAAGTATATAGATGCATTAATAATATAAGAGATATTGTGATATCCCAACATAAACATAATCCAACGTGGAGCAATCTTCATCTTCACCTGCAACTAGCAACGCTATAAGAGGGGTTGAGCAAAACGGTAACATAGCCAAACAACGGTTTGCTAGGAAGGGTGACAAAGGTTAGAGGTTCATGGCAATTTGGGAGGCTTGAAAAGCAAGTGGTAGGTAACGCGGCATAGCAATAGAACGAAGCAACTAGCATAGCAATGATAGTAATGAGATCCAAGGAGACGGTCATCTTGACTGAAATCCCGCAAGGAAGAAGAACGAATCCATGAAGAAGATGAAGCCATGTAGATGAACCAAGCGTAGTGGAACGAATCCTCACGATAGCAACGAAACGGGAACTATCGAGAAAAGCACACAACATGGTAAACACACCACACATAAACAAGTCATGATGCTCAACCAAGTATGATGCATGACAAGGCTACATGAAGCTACTCATGGCAAGAGATGATACATACAAGAGCAAAACATCAAAGCAAGTTTAAATGAGGCCGGAAACAACATAGGACAATTCCGGTAAATCCTCATATGCAAATTTCGAAATTGGTCCAGAACTGAATAAACCTTGTGTTCAAGTTGTTAAACAGCAGGTTAAGATGCACCAAGATGATCTACACGAAATTCTAGTCAAGTTACATATAAAGTTCATTAGATTCGGAGCTACGGCCTAGAAGATATGAGCAAGACAAGTTAAACATGCCATTGATGCAAAATGCATTCAAACATCAAGGCTACCTCAAAACATGGATGCAACAAGCTAACATGAAGCTACACACAAAAATAAGAAAGTTTCATATAGAGCACACTCAAAACGGAGCAACGGTTCAACACATACACACCATACAAGTCCAAAGGACAAGCTGTCCAAAACAACAACTAGGCATATAGCAAGCATCAAAACAACATACTACATGACCTTAACAAGAAAACAAAAGGCATGGATATGATTTACAGGTAGAGCATAACAAAACATGAACACTGATATATCTCCAGAAACTACTAGAACATGCGAAAAAAGGACATGGCAAGATTGCAAATAATAACAGGTTCACAGACAGCAGAATTCACAGGACATGGCAGAAATAACATCAGGTTGCAATGTTTAGAGCTATCAAACAACATGTTACGGCAAGCTATCGTGTAAAGCTAGAGCATGGCGTGAATCTACTCGAAGCATGTAACAAAAGTCCCTTACTGACCATGAGCCAAAAAGGATCATAAGATATGATGGCACCCATGTAAACATAGCAAGTTATATGACAGATTCAGACGATGAAAAACAGAGCATGACATAAACAGATAACGAGTAGGCATGTTTACGAGCTCGATGCACTCACTACAGAGCATGGCATGACAAACTAAGCATACACCCATCACAAAGACATGGCATAGAAGCTAGACATGGCAATAACAATATCATAGCATGCATGGATCAATAGCAACAACCTCGGCAAAATCACTAAACATGTTAACAATCTGCCAGAAACATTTTATAGCAAAAGTAGAGCTTGATTGACTCAAGATATGGTTCTCCATTAATGCAAACAAAGACTTGGATGGATAGAGGACAACATTATCTACAAAATATCCTTACTGATCATGCTCAAAAGGGGCACTGATCACTAGTAAATAACACGAACATATGGCATAAAAATAAGGACAGGGCAAGGACTTTAGTGAAATTCTAAGTCCCTGAAATCAGCATCATTGGGTAAGCTACTTTGCATGCTTGTGCTAGTCACCACAAAGATCACAAAAAATAAATGGCATACACCCCTGTAAATATGGCATGGAATTCATCAAAACACATGTAGAGCTCAGGATCATAGCATGCACACATTAATCATGGCAAAAATGCCAAAAGTGCATCTGCTGAAACAGATATCAAATAATCATCACACAACCCTCTTCCAACAGCATTTCGGGCATCAAGATAAGCTCAAATAAGAATGATGCAATGAGAAGAAATGATGTACTCGTCGAGACAAATATTTTGACATGCTACACGCATGAATCAGAGCTACTGATGTAGAGTTATGATGCGACAAATTATCCAAAAAGTTAGGGTTTTAGGGATAAAAGTCAACCTAGATATTTGGATCTGGACCTGGATCCGGCCGGTACTGTAGCTGCACGTAGATCGAGGATGAACGGAGGGGATCGCCGAAGATGGAGCCGAGGTTGCCGGAGTTGCTCATCATCACCGGAGTAGGAGGGAGAGGTGGTGAGGAGGCGAGGATGAGGCCGGCTGGAGTTGGTGGCGGCGCCGGCGTCCTCCGTGGCGAGGTCGGGCGGCGGAAGATAGTCGGAGGCGGGGCAGCTCGCGGTGGCCGGAGCTCGCGGTCGGCGAGGCACGCGGCGTCGAGCGGTGGCGCGGCGGCCGGCGCACAGGAAGGCGGTGGCGCGAACGAGGGAGGAGCGGGGCGGCGCGGGGAGGCGGTGACCGGGCTCGGGGGCCCTCCTCGGGCCCGGGCGGGCCGCGGCGGGTCCGGCGAAGTGGGCCTCACCCGCGGGACAGGTGGCAGGACGGGAGTGGGTGCGGCGATGTGTCCTGCGCCGGCGGACAATGTCCGGCGCGCTGAGAATGAAGGGGACTAGGGTTAGGGGTGGTAGAGATCCGAAAATTTCGGATGAGAGGCTATATTTATAGGTAGGAGGAGCTAGGAGGCTCCAAATGAGGTGCAGTTTGCAGCCACGCGATCGTGATTGAACAGCCTAGACGATGGAGAAGTCTGAGGTGGGTTTTGCGCCAGTTTGGAAGGGTGTTGTGCTACAACACACACGAGGCCTTTTCGGTCCCTCGGTTAACCGTTGGAGTATCAAACGAAGTCCAAATGGCATGAAACTTGACAGGCGGTCTACCGGTGGTGTACCAAGGCCGCTTGGCAAACCTCG